>CM060708.1:274921427-275228927 GCA_030686995.1 Artemisia argyi
CTAAAACTTCGTATAAACACAAAAAGTAACAATCGGCAACAAAGAAAACTATAAAAGTTAACGAAAAACAAAATTAGCAACTACGACAAATATGAGAAAATTGAAAGCGGGTGGTCAAGAAACCCATTTTTATATACTAATCTAAGTGGTGCCAAGAACACCTGTCCAAAAATTATAGGGCCCAAACTCACCCACATGGACTGCGTGACACATACACACACAATGGGCGGGTAAGGAAAGTGGAGAGACAAATATTTGACTGAGAGCCCAAGTCAAGCAAATCTTTCAAAATTTAAATGATGATATTCTGAAATACCAAGAAAATAGAAGATTGACGGCTTGAAAATGGCTAAGTCAAGTTTCTAGGCCCAAAGGGAATTGAATGGCTAACATCCCTAGAAAACAAATATTCATCAACATTAAATGTTCACGACATTGACAGTCTCAGACTGAGCAAGCATTAAAGACCCTCTAGTCGTGGAAAAACATCTTATCAATCATAACAACAAATACATTTCAAGGATAACATATACTACCTCCGTCCCAAAATTATTGTCCCCTATTGACTTTTTCGGTCTTTACTTTTCAACTTTGACCTTAAGTATTTTTGTTTATATTGCATAATACTTGATACAAAATATATGAACGGATTGAGTTTTAAATGTATTTTCATTTGGTATAATTTTTATCAAAAATTGTATAACACAAACAAAAATATTTATAGTCAAAGTTGAAAAAGAAAAACCGAAAAAGTCAATAGAGGACAATAATTTTGGGACGGAGGGAGTATCCATTACCATGTTCAATGAGTATAATATAGTAATGGGCTAGGGAGACTTGATAGCGGATGAGAGTTTAGCCCCATAGCTAAAGCCCATACGAGCATAGCATGACCTAAAAGCTAATGGCCCAACGCACTATGCCTATTGAATCAGCTCTCCAAACAAATACTATCCAGGGTCACAACAGGTCTCGCTTGAAGAATCGATCTCCAGGCAACAAGTGGCATGACACTTTGTCCTACAAAACGTTATTATACTATTGCCACGTGTAGACACTTCATTGGTGTAGAGGTAGTGTCGCGGGTATTCCTCTATGACATGCATATCATGCCTCGTACAAATATTCCCATAACGCCATGAGCCAAGAATATCACGCAACGAAGTCATTCTTATCTCTTTACCCCACGTAGGCCTCCCTAGACTGTTGTATCATATCCATGGGTCTCACACAACTTAAAATGCATCTCTATAAATACACATGAATTTCATGAGAATGACCAAGTTCATATTCTCCACATTTTACACAAATTAAACCCTAGTTGTATGTGAGCATTACCTCGACTTTAGATAAACACTCTTATCTCGGGGCTCTTACCACTCAAGGGAAACCGGACATACGGCTAGCCTAATCTTACACCATAAACTTATACTAATCCTTGCTTTATGTACCACACGTAAAAAGTTATGTTCAGTGACGTATTATATCCATAAAAACTATTAATACATGTCTTTTTTTTCCTTTTTTTATTTATTATTTTTTTTACACCGGATGTTTGATGAATTGCTTACACAAATTATATTTTTAGGTTCATAAAACTAGTAGGATTGATCTAATAGGTTGTGGCTTGATGATCTTGAAGATCCCTTCAAAGTGTTAGTGTCTAGTGCGAATGTGGTTGTTCACAATATTGATTGTTGATTTCTTTAATGTAAGTTTCTTTTGATTTATCACGATCTTTATAGATCTTTATATTTTAGTGCTTTATAATAATGTCCGAAATATGGATGGCTTCACTCAAAAAGTCACAAATTGCACGTTTACAGCTATTTAGGAATTTTTAAGAAAGTTTAAGTTTAGTTTGTTGTTAACTCTATCAATCTTGAGCCACATTCATCCTAACCTTTTTTTAATTTTTTTGAAGCAGCAAATATTTTATTCATCACAAAAATCCTTTAGCAAGAAGCTATATGGATACAACTAGGTAGACAACCCCATACAACTAAAAAGAAAAAACAAGCATCAGTGACCCACTTAACAGAGAGCACGATTAGGGACGCAAGAAATAAATGGATTCGCAACCCACTCGTCCCAGTTAAGGTTCACTTTTAATTTCCACGACTTGATATCCAACATTCATCCTAACCTAACTTAAGTATAACACTCATGCACCCGGAAAAAGATTAAAATAATGAACGTAAGTGCGGAAACTTTCTGATCAAATTATACGATGTTGTGACATTTTTAATATAGTTAGGTGTGTGAATGATTATCGTCCAAGTGAGCTACTTAGTATTGGTTAAAGTCTGTGTTTGGATGTGTGGTGCATGTATATAAACTGTGGTTGATTTGAATTAATCCGTTAAAAATATAGAAATTTACACTTACTCTTGTCTTCTTTTGGTAACAATATTCTTTTAACCGTCATGCTAGAACTCCTCTGCATCATCTATACTACTTATAATGGAGGAATGACTCTCTCTCTAAAAAAAATTAAGATGTACAAAAAAAGATGCAAGGTTTACAACACTTTAAAGCAAGGAATTTTCATAACTACAACAAGCAAATCATTGTGTACAACAAAAACAAATATAAATCGAAATTCAGACTAAAATCCTTAGGATTATACATTAATAGCAATAAAAACACCCCTGCACCCAAAATTACAACCATTTTAAGCACAATGTACAATCTAAAGTATTCATTTTTTGTCTTTTGTGTTGGGCTTAGTAGAAGAAAACCCGTATTAAGAAACAGAGGTATTTCGTATTCTCAAGCTCCGTATTTGCAGCATATATAAATGCACAATGTACAATCTAGACACTACCATAACCCTTACCATCTCTCCCCAACTCTCATCTACATATTAACAAGACTCGAACAATCAAACAAATCTCAGAGTCGATCCAACTCACAAATACAATCTACAAGCCCAAGATAAGAAAACATGATCTCAGTTTGCTTTGGGTGGTATTCTTCACGAGATACCAAGATCTCTATAGATCTTTAAAAAATCAAAAGCAAGCTCATCATAGATCATTAACATACGAAAAACAAATACTACCTTACCCGAGACCTCCTTAAAGAGATCGCGAAGAATTAATGTGCTACGATGCTTATTGTGTTGTGAAGATATAATGTGTGTGATGTCTGCGTTTGGTTTGTATTTTCGTGAGATTGACTAGGGCTTATCAGTTGTAATTGTTAAGATTGATGGAGTAACAAGGTGGAGAGGGGTCGAGTTTGTTTATTGATGTGATTAAGTAGACGCATATTATGCGTTATTTTGTGGGAGAGATAAGTAGGCGTGTTATTAGGAGTAATTTATGTTGACTGCGGATTGTATGAAGAAAAATAATAGGGTGAAGTGTTTAGGGTTAGTGTTAAATAGTAAGAGTCTTTAGGGTTTGGTTATAATATTGGGCCTTGATCATGCTTACCTGATAATTTTTGTCTATATTTTTGTCTCTTATTGGGCTTTTACAACCAGCATTATTGATGGGCTCCGTTTGAATGATGATTGGGCCGAATTTTTGAGCTAAAAGTTGGATTGACTTAATGATGTTAACTGAATTTATTATTTGGCCTATATAATTCGAACGTTTTAAAGAAAATAAATATATATGGACAGGTGGTCTTATTAATTTGTATAAGGTTATTGTGGCTATTAACTTTGGCAAATTATTTTTTATGGACTATAAAGGATTGGACTTGGACTTTTGACGAATAAAACTTACGGGGTTTGATTTTTTTTGTGATAAGTTTGTTCTACGAGATCGGAAGAAATTTGAGAAATTATGGTCGCTTGATTGGTTTGTTAATTTACGGGTTCGTGTACTTAGTATCTCATATCTCGGGGTTGGTTGGATGCACGATTTTTGAATATCCTTGCTCGAGCGTATTTCTAGCAGGGTACCCGCGCGTTGCGGCGGCGTGTACCCTGAAGTAAATTTTTTTGGTGAATCATGTATTTTTGTTTATTATGTTCTTTTTAACAATAAATTAGGAGGTGCTTGGTGGAGGGGTTAAGGGGGTGGGGAATGGGAAAGGGAGTGATTAAAGGTGGTTGGTTGAAAGGGGGTAATATAATCATTACCCAATAATGGGTAATGGACCATTATAGAATAAATTTGAGGGTAAGGTATTGATTACCCACCATAACTTATTCCTTTGCATTCCCTTCCCTTTTCCTTACCCTTGCCCTTTTCCCACTACTAGCCAGGCACACCTTTAGCGTTATATGTGTTTAGGGTTATATGAAATGACTAGAAATTAGGGTATCATGTATTTAATAAAGTTCGCCCGAGTATAACATATTAAATACGTGGATTGGATTTTATGTGGCTTCAATAAAATATGTGGACTTGATCAATGATTGGGCTTTTGAACCGATAATTCATTTGTTTAATGGGATGATGGATTGACTTAATGGACTATCAAACTATGTATTTCAAATTTTTTTGATACATTGAGGGTGCGCTTGGTTCAAAATGGGGAATGGGAAAGGGAAAGGGAAAGGGAATGCAAAGGGAATGCAAAGGAATGGAATGAAGATTATCATTATCTTTGATGGTGCTTGGTTTAACAAAAACTCATTAACCTCTAAGGTGATGGTGGCTGGTGGTGGTGGTGGCTGGTGGTGGTGGTGGTGATGGCGGCTGGTGGTGGTGGTGGCTGGTGGTGGTGGTGGTAACTGGTGGTGGTGGTGGTAGTGGTAGCTAGTGGTGGTGGTTACTGGTGGTGGTGGTGGTGGCTGCTGCTGGTGGTGGTGGTGGTAGTGGTAGCTAGTGGTGGTGGTTACTGGTGGTGATGGTGGCTGCTGGTAATGGTGGCTAGTGGTGGTGGTTGTGGCTGATGGTGGTGGCTAGTGCTGGTGGTGGTGGCTGGTGGTGGCTAGTGCTGGTGGGTGGTGGCTAGTGTTGGTGACTGGTGGTGGTGGTAGCTGGTGGTGGTGGTGGTCGGTAGTGCTGGTGGTGGCTACTGGTTGTGGTGGCTGGTGGCTGGTGGTGGTGGTGGTGGCTGGTGGTGGTGGTTGGTGGTGGTGGTGGTGGCTTGTGGTGGTGGTGGTGCTGGATGCTAATGGTGGTGGGTGGGTGGGTGGTGGTGGTGGTGGCTACTGGTGGTGGCTGGTAGTGGTGGTGGTTGGTAGTTGTGGTGGTGGCTACTGGTGGTGGTGGTGGTGGCTGGTGGTGGCTGGTGGTGGTGGTGATGGCGGCTGGTGGTGGTGGTGGTGGTGGCTGTTGGTGGTGGTGGTGGTGGCTACTGCTGGTGGTGGCTGCTGCTGGTGGGTAATTATTACCATACCTCCCAATTTACTGGGTAATGCCTCATTACCCCATACTAAGCAATGATTGCATTCCCTAGTCATAAACAAGCATGTTTAATCATTACCTTTCCCATTCCCCACCCCCCATTACCCCCAACCAAGCACCCCCTGAGTTTTGATAATATCTTACTATATTATAAAATATTAAGGCATACTAATTAAAATAGAAATATTAACCTTAAATACAATAAATAAATCATTATGTATATAAATCAATGAACGGGCAACGGACCAAATGAACTCGAGCCCGAACGGGCACAGGCCAAACGAAATTCTCGATATCCTTAAATTTATTGTTAAAAAGAACATAATAAACAAAATTACATAATTCACCAAAAAATTTACTTTAGGGTACCCGCCGCCGCAACGCGCGGGTAACCTGCTAGTTTTACAAAAAGAGGCTATAACCTTTGGCTAAGCTCTTGCTTTTTAAACGGAGGTGCATGCTTATTTATTAAAAGAAATGATGATGTTGGTGTCGCAGTTGTTATGATAACGCTTGCTTACATAACATTTATTATCTACTACATTTTTAGCTAATGCGTATTAATGATGACTGTCAAACTGCACTTGATGTTACAATAAGAGCAATGGTACCTTAACACAAGTTATTCAATAACTCAGCATCATTTAATCGTCACATCAATTTTAACCTTTTCACAATAACTCATCAAAAAACACCCATTACCTTAACTTACCTTTAACTCACCTTAACTCAATTTTTATTCAAATATTTTCAAATTCAACCCCTAAACTAAAACAAATACTTTATTCATAGAAAAAACATAACATTCAATCTTAAAAATATATTAGAAAATGTACATTAAAAAAAATAAATAAATAAATAAAAGAAAAAGAAAAAAAAAGTGTAACACAAACCAAATACTTCATTAACTACAATAACTACAATACTTCATTAACTACAATAATAAAATTTCATTACCTTTACAAAATTTCAAGATACTTACATCAGTAAGTCAGGTTAAAGTTTAACACACTGCCACGTCATCGCAATATCAGCTTTAACACTTTTATTTTAACTCACAAAAAAACACCCTCAACAATAACTCATCTTTAACTCAAATATTTTCAAATTCAACCCTCAACTAAAACTAATATTTCATTTAATAACTAATAAAACATAACTTATATTAATACTTAAAATTTAAACACACATTAAACATAAAAGTTACTTGAAATTTAAACACAGATTAAACTTAAAACACGAAATACAGCAAACATGAAACATAAAACTACGAATCAATAAAATGAATCATCCGACACATAGCCCTCGTGACTCGAATAGGAGGCACTCGAATCGTCCTCACTCGATGGCACACGTGGAAGACCCATTTTCCATTGCCATTCTGCTCGACGGTTTCTCCGATCCTGTTAGCTTTTGCTCGCGCCTCACGCGCTCTTGCCTCACTTTCTTCCTCTGCTTCAACACGTAACAATTATTGCATATCTTGCTGAAACAGTTCTTCATCATTCAACCCTCTCCAAATGGGTTGGATTTCCACCGGTGGATTGTTCACCGGTTGATCGGGTTGTTGTTGGACAACCTGTGGATTGGGCACCGGTTCATTATCCGGTGTGAATACCGGAAAGATGTCTTCCGGTGGAGTGTTCACCGGTGCATTCGGAATCATGCTGGAGCTTGGGAATTGCTGGAAAAAGTCATGGTGACTTGGGAATTGCTGGGAGAAGTCACGATGAGTTGCAAATTATTGGGAGAAGTCACGGTGAGTTGGGAATTTTTGGGAGAAGTCTTTGCAAGACATTGTTGTGGAGACATTGATATTTTATGTGTGTTTGTGTGAGTTGTGTATGTATAAAGCAACCAGGGAATAAGCCTATATATTGGCTATGTTTGGCAAAAGTAGCTGTGAGCAGTAGCCAAAAAAGCTCACAGCTTCATAAAGAAGCATTGGAAAAATGAGCTTTCCTAAAAAATAGCAAAACCCACAGCTCTCATGCCAAACGAACACTAAAAATCAAAAAGCTCATTGTTCACCGCTCATTGCCCAAAAAAGCTCCAAAAAGCTTTGTGCCAAACATATCCATAGTGTGAGTTGTGTTTGTGTGAAATTCAAAATTTGAATTTGAATTTTAAGTTTATTCCGCCCTTCCAATTTGAATTTGAAAGGTGTTTCCATACGTTTTTGTAATTATACACACGTTTTATTTATTTATTTTGAATTTGAATTTTAAATACTATCCCGCCCTTCAGTTTGAATTTAAATTTTAAAAATTATCCCGTCCTCCAGTTTTAGATATTTGAATTTCTAAACACCCCTATATATAGCACACCATATCATACTATTTTGCACACACTTCACTTTCTAAAAATTTTTACAATGGCTAATTGTTGGTCTGTTGAAGAAGAATGCTTGCTAGCAGACATGTGGCAAATCGTTCACGAATACCATCGCGAATCCGTTTTTTGGAATAAGGTTACAGAGGGGTTCAACGAACAATCTGACGGACCTATTCGTAACAAAAGCCAGATAACGGGTAAGTGGGCAAGACTTACCTGTGAATGCGAAAAACTCAATGATATTTACTTGAATTTGCAGCCTACACGTGAGGTCAATGGTCGTCTTCTTGATGCTATGAACATTTTCAAAGAACGCTATGGTGGGCAAGGCTTCAAATACATGCACATGTGGTTGATCTTGAAAGACAGCACCATATGGAATAGATATAGGAATTAACGTCCGTATTTGTATTTTCGTATCATGTGTATCATTTTCCCTATGTTGTATCGTCTAACGGCTAGTTTTAACATTAATTAAATTTGTAAAGACTAGTTTCCGTTACAATATCGTTTAACGGCTAGTTCCTCTATAAATACCACTTTAACAACACTACATACTCTCACACAAACACTATGGCTAACGATCCCTCAGCCTACTCCCCTAATTATATAAAAACGGGCGTTGACCCGTTTGACCCTCCCAATACCGCCAAACCACTCCCACTGTTCACCCTTCTCCCTCACCCCTGCTTCACCCAAAACCAGGTGGTTTCACCACCACCTCACCTCCTTTCCACCTCACCAACCTACTCCTTTCCACCTCACAACCTCATCCCACACCACATTTAATGCAATTCCCACCCCTTTTCACTCCAAACCATGCCTCATCCTCTGTTTTCTCCCATACAGCCCCAACTTGCCTAAAAACCATTTCAATTGTCCCCTGCCACCTTCACATGACTCCAATAATCTTTAATTGCTCACCTTTGGCCCCAAGTAAACGTGGAGACCTTTTGGCGCCAAATTCAGTTTAAACGGCTAGGATCAATTCAGAGATTGGAGGGTCAATATTCAAGTGGGATATGATCAGAGTCACACAAGGAACCCTAATATGGGCTTATAAAAGGAAGAAAAGCAGAAGAGATTAGTATCTAGTTAATTTTCAATATTTGTATGTCGAATGTACTAGTTTTCTAATTCCAGTGTATCTTAAGCTTTGAAGTGTAATCTCTAGTGTTTTTAAGTGTATTGTGAAACCTTTTAAGTAATAAACTTCAAGTTTGTATCATTATCTCAGTTTATGAAAGTTTTATTTTATATCAAAAATCTCAATCATGTCTATTATTGTTTGTAGTGGATGATAAGGACTAATCAGCTCATATAAGCTCCTAATAAGCTCAATTAAGCTTTTAGTAACCTACAATTCAGTTTAGCTTTAAAAAATTCCACAAATACAAATTGGTCAACATAAGTCAACTGAGAGTGTGGAGATTTGAATTCTGGATTCTAAGTTGATTTGGAAGTACAAGAAGCTTTGGATTTGGGTTTAGATCCTCAGGGAGGAATTAAGTGTTCTTGGTTCTTGGCCTTGGTGCTCACAGTCAACAACTTGTAAGCCTCATTTTCATTTTTCAAGCTACTTTTCTATACCATAGCTGTCTATGCTTATATCTATGTTAAAAAAAAAAATAAAAATAAAATAAAATAAAAAAAAAAACGTGTGACACGAGGGAACCCTAAAAATCTCTCTCTAGGGGCGATTCACAGCCGCCTCTTCTCCACCCCTTCTCCGGCCATAAACCACCACTAAAACCGCCTCTCTACTCCTAAATAATCTTCTGATTGTTTAGTTAGTATGCAATCGGTGTTAGTGGTGTGTTCTATCAAAGAAGAGGCTGGCTCAAACTCTAACTAGATCCATATCTTTAGGGTGATCTCGTGGTTAGGGTTTAAATCGTTTCCTTTATTCTTGATCGTTTCTTTGTTTATGCTGAAATCCTAAGTCGGATTGGTCGACTACTATATATACAAGATCGATTCTATGATTGATGCACATGGTTTCTTTCTTTCAACGATTCCTTTTTTAGGGGTTCGTTTTTCTTGATGTGCGATTTATATCCTGGGCGCTTAAATACCTAACTAAACTCGTTTTAGGGTTTGGTTATATTTTGATTTGCTGTTCTTTTTGGATCGATCATGTTGCTGGTTATTGCCTTATTATTTGATGATCGATTCTGGTTGGATAAACCCTAAGTCGGCTACAACTTTTGAGAGGTCGATTTAGGGTTTGTTTGTTCGATGTTGATGCTCAAACGATATAACAGGATTCTATGGGTTCTGTTTACAATTATTCATGGGTGTAAACCCTATTTAGGGTTTTGTTCATGCTGATGCTGGTTGTGGTATATGGTTCGTAGCTGCTGATTGGTATTGGGTCGATTTATGGATGTGGGTTGAGAGAGTGGAAGTTTTTGATCTATTTATGCATGTGACTGCTGCTGGTTTCATTACTAGAAACCTTGTTTGTCGATTATTCTTATTGCAATCAGTTAGTGTTGGGACTAATTTGTGGTGGTTTTCGATTATGGCTGCTGTTTGGGGTTATGATAAAGATGGTAGACAAGTTTGTGAGGGTACCTTGTTCAAAAACCCTTGTGCCGTTTCAAGACCTGCTGATCATTCTTATTAAATTAATCGGTCTTGTTATTGTTGGTGCTGTTTGTCAAGTATAGGGATCCTTGTCCATCGTCCATAATCAGGGTGTCACTCTTATTTTAATTGGGAGATGTGTTGCATTGTGACTTGACCATTATGACTTCATTTGTTTCACTCGTATTTGTTGGAAGATTGGTTCAAGCTTGTGCTTATGGATTCATGTTGATGTTTCGTGACATGTTTTTCCTTTAGTGATCATACGGTTATGAAGGGCTGGTGTGTTTTTGATGTTTATGATATAAGTCTTTGTGTGATCATGAGATGTGTCGTGGCATTGTGACTTGATCATTGGTTGTCTTCAAGTATTTCACTCGGATTGATTGGAAGATTGGTTCAAGTTTGATATGCTGGATGTTCTACGATTACTAAGAAGACTCAAGTGTTTAATTGAATTATGATCTATTTTTATTCTTAGCAATTGTTAGATGTGTTTGGTTATGTAATTTATAAGAATGGCATGTCATTCTTATATAGTGGTTATGGTAGTGTCCTAAGGGACTAAGATGAGGGACACACCCTCATCCATTGTACTTCAACGTTTTTTTGGTTAATATATTTTACCAGGGTGCAAGATTACTCCCCTTTACCCAAAAAAAAAAATGCTTATATCTGTGTTATCTATGTTTGTTTGAAGTAAGTTAGTGATAATATAATCTTTAGTAGCATAGTTGTTAATCAGATTCAATAGTTGCTTAATATTTCATATTTTAGTAATTTATAGTTTGTCTTTAATTTTCAAGTTATTGTTATTATAGTTAAGATATTCTGGTTCAAATAGGCTTATATAATCATGATAAATGTTTCTGTATTCATAGATTGGTAAAAATCAAGTGTTTGCTTTGAAAAACCCCACATCAGTTAGTTAAGGGAGTGTTTGGAACAAGATTGTGAGCTAAGCTCTTGTTGTTATTTGGTGTCTATTTGTGTTTCACTAGACTGCAGTAGTATTATTTAGGTTAATTAAGGTATAAAACTTTGGCCTCATACACCCAAAAGTCAAAATCACACTCAATTCATCACCACAGTTAACTGTCGTGGAATTTGAGTCCAAAACTCATCAAGTCAATTCATAAGTGTTAGTTATAACTTAAATTGATCATATTACAGCTCAACTAAACATCTTTAATCATAAAATCAGAGTTTGAAGTTCATCAAAGTCAAATACCAAAGTTTCTTAAAAAAGTCAAAAGTTGCATGTCAGATTTTTCCAAATATTCAAAGAATTTTTATGATTTATGAGATAAGAGTTAGGACTTGAAACTTGTTGTGTGCTTAATATATCAGCTGAACTTGTGATATCTAGGTTGGGTACATTTTTGTGATTTTTTCTTTGTGACCAAAACACCCTTGGACACACCTGCAGGGAAGACTCCTTCCCCTGCACCAGCACCACAGTCCCACACCACCAACTTTGGTGGTGTTTTCTGGCCACCTCAGTGGGCCCCACACCTCACACCTTGTACATTTGAACCCCCTCCTACCAGAGATCATATATTGACCTTTGGTTTGACCTAGTGATCAGTGGACCCCACCTAAATCACCCTCATAAGTTTGTCCCATTTCTGACCCAGAAACCAAATAAGCAGTTGCTTATTACAGCTTTTTAGCTTATCCCATGAGCTTATCTCATCAAATCTAGTTTAAATAAGTCCAAGTAACTTAGGTGTATCTGATTTAACCAGTATGGACCCCACATAACTCCAAATTAGCTTATTTCTTTGTGTGGTCAAACTTAGTCAACTATCTAGGATAATAAGCACTTACAGTGCTTATTCTGAGTTTCCAAAGTAGTTTTCTTTGTAAAAGTTTCTTATCTTAAGTATTTTAATAGTTTTATAAAAGAAAAACCAGAAAAAGCAAACTTTAATTGTAGTGATAGCTTCTATTTAATAGAAATTATCTATTTAATTTTCATTTCAGCTTATTAATAAGCACTTGTCCAATTTTATAATTTTCTTAATTTCTTATTACCTTTAAATAGTTAAAATAATTTTCTTAGATTTTTCCTAAGCTGTTTACTATTTATTAGAATTAAAAGTAGTTTAAATAATTAAATAAGTAATATTAGTAATTAAATAGTTTTCTTTAATTTTAATTAACAACAGTAGAATTTTATATTTTTCCTAAGTTTTATAAAGTATTTAAGACTTTTAAAAAATAGTTTCATAATTTCCACTGTCCATTTTCTAATTTTCCTATTTAATTTAATTAAATTAGATTTAAATTAATTAATAAGTAATTAATTAGTCAATTAGCTTAAATATAATTTTTAGCAACTTTTTATAATTTTTTAGGATTCCTGTAATGGTTAAATAGTTTTTTAAATTTTATCATAATTTTCTAAGGTAATTTAGTATTAATAGTAATTTAAAATAGTTTAATTAATTTAATTTAGTTAAATAGTTTTTAATTAATAAAAAACTCATAAAAAGACAAAAATATTTATTTTAATTTTTTATACTTTCTTCAAGTTCTAATTAAGGTTTAGAAATTATTTTTGTAAGTTTTTAGGTTAATTTGTAATATTTGTCATTTTTAGTTAAGTTAAAATTAGATTTAAATTAGATTTTTAAATAATTTTATTAATTAAATAATATTTAAATATTATAATAATCACTTTTATAATTTTAATTTCATTTTTAAATTTCTTTTTAATTTCAAGTTTTCAAAAATTTCAAAAGCACCCCCTGTAGTTTGTAATTTGTTTAAACCCCACTTGTCTCTGTCTGTTATCTGATTTTCTTATTTGTGCTTTTACGTGTATCTCTGTTATTGTTTATATATTTTCATATTATCTAAATTCCAAGCAATCAGTAGTATAATCATCCCTCAATCATTTTTGGTACTGTCCTCAGTACCACTCATTCTCCTAATCGTTCCAAAATACAATTTCAATCTCGTTGGGATTTAACGACCCGGGGATTTCCCTATATTTCCACGGTCAATAATAACTTGCACTTTCTCCCAGGTGGGCCTATAAGCTGCACACGGTTGACTGGTTGGTTTGGGAGGAGTCAAAATTTGGCACCGCTGCCGGGGAGGTTGTTGCGTATTTCAAAACGGTTTAAGTTTAGTGGTTTTCAAAAACCCTCCTGTACAAATACCATCACTTTGTAAATTTTGAGAAAATCAAAATCACATCTGAAAAAGTTCATTAACATTTCTCCTGAAGTGTTAAAAACACCAAACAAATCATAAACAATAAAACAAACTGTGAAGTTAAATTACTTCGTTATCTTTAAGATTACAACCTATACAGTTGGTTTAAGGTAAGTTCTGACATTAAATTGCGAACTGAAGAGGAATCCATTTATTTCCTCCCGCCGATCTGCGAGTAATCTTAAAGGAACGATTTCGGTTAACGAATCAGTTCCAAAAATATTGTCCAAGTTTTTCACCCATACACGAAAAGCCAAAAACATTTTACTGTGAATATAATTACATAAAAGTTTACCACCGAAAACCAAGGCAGAACACCTACCAACTGGGGGTGTGAACATAATAAGTTCCCAAACTTAAGATTTAAAACTTACCATTGTATCCTTGTGAATAGTGTACATGTTTTAAAGGAGCTGTTCATTCGTGATTATTGGATTCAAGTTCACTGTCGTTTTGCCTCTGTCTTGTTTTGATTGATACCCTATTTAGTGTATGCGCACTCGTTCGCAAACAAAGCGTAATAAAGGAAAAAACGTAACTAAGTTACGTACTGTTGAAGAAAAACAACCAATAAAAATGAACGACGAGCCCCCATTCCCTCCCAAGGAGGAACCAGTTCCTGACACCCCGAACTATGGAGGAACTGTGTCAACCTACCATGCACGGAAGGGGTGGACCAATTGCACCACTCACTATTGGAGCCACGGATTTTGGATTAAAACACCACATGATACAACAGATCCAGAATACGTGCCAGTTCCACGGATTGCAGGGTGAAGATGCTAACAAACATCTCGACAAATTTTTAGCTGTCACCCAAAGCATGAAACAAAATGGCGTCACCGACGACGGCCTACGTTTGTACCTTTTTCCCTATTCACTCACTCATCATGCGACTTCATGGTTCGATCGACTTCCAAAGAATTCGATCCACACTTTTGATGAGATGATCACTAAATTTCTGGCCAAATACTTTCTACCATCTATGGTCACAAAGCTGAGGAATGATATCAGCAATTTCAGACAGCTTCCCGAAGAGTCCTTATTTGAGGCATGGGAACACTACAAACTTGCTATTGATAGGTGTCCCAATCATAATATGCTTCTTGTCACCATTATTGATACCTTTTATAATGGTTTGACACTCCGTCATCGTGACACCATCAATGCTGCTGCTGGGGGCACCTTTATGAAAAGGACCCCTGAAGAGTGCTATGACTTAATAGAAAACATGATTGCCCATCATAATTTTTGGGACTCCTCTGCTGAGAGGAATGACTCATTTAAGTCTGTCACTCCGGCAAGCAATGAAATATCCATCCTAGCTAAAAAGCTAGATGATTTGTCTACAGCAGTTTTGCGTATCCATCAGACAAATCATAATCAGGTCAAAGCTGTTAACCCAAGTTGTGAAACTTGCGGTGGTCCACGTCCTTACACAGAGTGCCCAGCCTCCGGTGGCTCGGCTCGTGAAAACGTGTATGCAGCTCAAGGTTCCTATAATACGGGAGGTAATTCTTACCAACCGCAAGGAGATCGAAACCTTTTGAGCTACCGATCTAATAACTACATCGGACCACCAGGGTTTAATCAGTCCCAGAACCAAAATGGCCAAAACAGAAACCAGGACTTTAACCAGAATCAGAACCAGAACCGAATGAACCAAGGTTATAACAGCCAAGGGAATTTCAATCCTGGTCAAAACCAAGTTCAACAAAATCAGAACCAAGGGAATTATAACCGAAATCAAGGTCAGAACAATTACCCACTGGGTAATTTTCAACAACAAAACCACTTCCAGGGTAATAACAACCAGCAACATGGGAATTTCCAGAACAATCGGGCTCAAAATTTTCCAAACCAAAATCAAGCCATTGTTCCAACTGGACCATCACATGATGAGTTATTAAAACAGTTTTTGAAATCCCAAGAAGAACTGAACAAAATGCTGGTTAGTCAAATATCTAATTTGCAGAAGTCTTTAAATGATCGACCCTCGGGCTCAGGTACTACTTTACCTAGCAACACGATCGCTAATCCGAGGGGCGATGTAAAGGCGATCACCACAAGAAGTGGAGTTTCTTACCAAGGACCTACAACTCCTTCTACCTCTTCTCCTATCCCTGTAGAGGAATGTGAAACTGAGGATACTACGGATACGGTGCTTCCTACTAATAACGGAGGTACCAATGACATCCCTCCTCCAGTTATCCCGGTCCCGACTCCCCCTAAAAGAGTCATGTTTGAAACTACCGAAGGTCCTGTTGAAAATCCAAAAGCCAACCCAAAACCAACAATTCCATATCCCTCACGATTGCAAGACCAGAAGCTCCGTGACAAAGCTAATCATCAGATGGAAAAACTCTTTCAGATTTTTCAAGAACTACACTTCGATATTAGTTTCGCGGATGCTCTTCTTTTAATGCCCAAATTCGCATCGACAATCAAAAATCTGTTAAGCAATAAAGAAAAACTGTTTGAGATGGCACGAACTCCACTCAATGAGAATTGCTCTGCAGTTCTGTTGAAATAGCTTCCCGAAAAGCTAGGAGACCCCGGGAGATTCCTAATACCATGTATTTTCCCTGGGATGGTTGAATGTTTTGCCTTGGCCGATCTTGGTGCAAGCATCAACTTAATGCCCCACTCAGTTTGGAAAAAGCTCTCTCTTCAGGCACTTAGTCCCACATGCATGACTCTCGAGCTTGCAGACCGTTCAATTTCACGTCCCCTTGGTATTGCCGAGGACGTATTTGTGAGAGTGGGAAAGTTCCATTTTCCGGCAGACTTTGTCGTTGTTGATTTCGATGCAGATCCAAGAGTTCCTCTCATTCTTGGGAGGGGATTCTTAAGAACGGGACGTGCATTAATCGATGTTTTCGATGAGGAAATCACGTTACGAGTTGGCAATGAAGCGATAACGTTCAACCTTGATCAAACCTCGAGATACTCCTCGAATTATGATGCTGAATCGGTCAACCGAATTGATGTCATTGACATTGCATCCGAGGAGTATGCTCAGGAATTCCTTGGATTCGCTGATAATTCTACGAGTGGCAATCCCACTACTTCTTCTGATTCCATAATAGCTAATTCTTCTCCTTCCCTCACTCCGTTTGAGGGAAGTGATTTCGTCCTTGAGGAATTAGAGGCCTTTCTCAAAAGTGATTCAGTTCCCGAAGGAATTTATTACCAAGAGATTGACCCGGAGAGGGATATACTTCTCCTTGAGAAGTTATTAAACAAAGATCCTTCTCCCATTCCTGTTCTACCTCCACAACTTCATAAGGCGGAAGTCAAATATGTTGAGAAAAATGATGATTTCCCCGAGGTTGAACTTAAGGACCTGCCTCCTCATCTAGAATATGCATTCTTGGAAGGTAACGATAAGTTACCAGTCATTATTGCAAAAGACTTAAAGGATGAGGAGAAAACCGCGCTGCTTAAGGTTTTAAAGTCCCACAAACAAGCAATTGCTTGGAAGCTCTCAGACATAAAGGGTATTAACCCGGATTTTTGTACACACAAAATCCTAATGGAAGAGGACTTTAAACCTGCCGTGCAGCATCAAAGAAGGGTAAATCCAAAAATCCACGAAGTTATAAAAGCAGAAGTTATCAAACTTCTTGATGCGGGATTGATTTACCCTATATCAGATAGTCCTTGGGTTAGCCCAATACATTGTGTTCCAAAGAAGGGTGGCATTACGGTTATCACAAATGAGGACAACGAGTTGATACCAACTCGTTTGGTTACAGGGTGGCGAGTATGTATCGATTACAGAAAGCTTAACGAAGCCACCCACAAAGACCATTTTCCTCTGCTCTTTATGGATCAAATGCTCGAAAGACTAGCGGGGAATGAGTATTATTGCTTCCTCGACGGCTTCTCGGGTTACTTCCAAATTCCCATTGATCCACAGGATCAAGATAAGACTACCTTCACATGCCCTTACGGAACATTTGCCTATCGTCGCATGCCTTTTGGGTTATGCAATGCTCCGGGCACTTTCCAGAGGTGCATGATGGCTATTTTCCATGACATGATCGGAAAAACCATGGAGGTATTCATGGATGACTTCTCAGTCATCGGGAATTCTTTCGACTCATGCCTCTCCCACTTAGAAAAAATGCTTCAACGTTGTGAAAACACTAATCTTTGTCTAAACTGGGAGAAGAGCCATTTTATGGTTAAGGAGGGCATTGTCCTCGGCCATAAAATTTCAAAAAGTGGGATTGAGGTCGATAAGGCCAAAATTGATGTTATTGCTAAACTGCCTCATCCCACCACTGTTAAAGGAATAAGGAGTTTCCTCGGCCATGCCTGTAACACCCCCAAAATACCGCAGCGGAAGACTGTGTCATAGGGGTGCTACTTCATAATACAAAGTACAAGTTATAGAAAACGAACTCTAAATGAGACGTTTTGAAAAGTTACCATTCGATTAATGAATTCAAAGTTACAAACATGAGATTCCAAAGTATGATACATAAATGTATACAAAATGTTTTGAATGGTAAATGATAAAAAGCGTAAGTCTTCAGAATATGCAGCTTAACTCTATGTTCCACGCACTAGCTATCGCCTTACTAACCTGAGATAAACATGCTAAAGTGTCAACACAATGGTTGGTGAGTTCATAGAGTTTGTCTTAAAACAGTTGAAAAGCCTATAAAGAATGTTCACATAGCAAAGGCATTGTGAATCCACTCAGTTGCAAATCCCGCCATAAGAGACTTGCAACCTGTGTGTTCACAACCCACTGCTAACATAGTATGAATAAGACATGTATAAGTTCATCAAAACAATTAAGCAATTAGTAGTGAGTCTCTAATTCATCTCCGAAGACCTCACTTGGGAGCCAATTCCCAAAGACAACTGGGAGCCACTTCCCAAAGAAAACTAGGAGCCACTTCCCAAAGATAAAAGTTTGCTGGGAGCCACTTCCCAAAGATAAAAGATTACTGGGAGCCACTTCCCAAAGATAAAACAGTCATGTATGTATGAAATCAAGTATAATGCAATCAAGTATAAGACAATCAAGTATGAAACAATCAAGTATAAATGTTTTGAGTATTTGTACAAGTAAACAAGTAGTTGAGCATGTATCCCCCCCAAGAGTTAAAACAAGTATGAAAAAGTAGGGGCTATGACTCACCTTAAGCTTATGTAATGAGAAATGAAAGTGGTAGCCGAATCGCGAAAGTCTCTAAGAGCAGCCTATAATAGAATGTTGCGACTTAGGTTTGGAGTAACATCTAAGAATACGAAGAATTGCCTATATATGTCTTGCATAATGTTCATGATGTAGTACTTAGTATATAGTGTAAGTCTTTGAATATAAACGGTTTATGAAACATGTATAGGTTGTATATCTCTTGCTACCGTTCGGGCCGACATAATTCAGAAGTCATGGAGTAAACGTTCGAGGAGCCAGGACACTTTAATTCGTAAATCCACAACTCGTCTCGACGGCTTACTTAATGAACTCCTCACATGAGGCTCCCTACTATTGTAGTATTTGATAACATATATAAGTTTTGATCTTTAAAAGTTACATGGTCTTTAGCCGTGGCTTTGCCGTGACCTTGGTCATTGTTACCATGGTCTTGAGACTCAACCTTGGCGTTAGCCATGGTTGTGGTCTTGGCTTTAGGTCATTAGACCTCTTGGTCTTAGTAAATCATGACTATTATATAATGACTTTGGTCTAAAAATGGGCTGTTAAGAATTTGAAGAAAATTATCACTCAGAAAGCGTTTTCAGGGCTCGAGCTTCTTTGTTCCTGAACGAAAACGTCGTTCCTGACAACTTTTGTGTTTTAACTTTTTGATGAATCGGACCAGAAGGGTGACTTTCAAATTCAAAATTTGATCAGAATGCTATTTAGGCAGTTTTGCCGTTTTGGTTTCGCTAACTTCAAATGGTCATAACTTTTGACTCGTGTACTCGTTTTGGGTGATTCAAATTGCTATGTTTTCCTTTCAAAACCCTCTTTAACAGTATGTAAGTGTTTCATATCATAGTTATACTATTTTGGTCGTGGTTCTCCATAAAAGTCACTAGTTTACTTGTTTAAACAACATAAGTTAACATATATATACCATAACTTGTTTTACTAGTTTTCATACATCATGAGCATAATACAAAGACCATATATAGCATGAAAGAAACATAATAAGTATGAAAATGATATGGAGCAAGAAAGTGTAATAGGGTTTGCTTACAACTTTTGGCTTTCTCTTAAGAAAGGAAGTCAAGTATGAACTAGGACACTAAACCTATGCTTGTAAACCCTTTACCACAACTCTTGTAACCCTTGCTAGCCTTGATCTAACCCTTGTGAAAATCATTTAACTTCAGCCCCTAATCACCTTGTGTAGCTCCTAATTCAACCAAGGAATCACCAAACAAACTTAAGAACTAGGTAGAGAATACTAAGACCTTGAACTTTGTAGTGTAACTTGTAGTTTGAAGATCAAAGGATCATGGTGCTAGGAATTAATGGTGTGGAGTTTTGGTGATGAAAAGATGAAGGTATGAGCTTGCTTTTATAGCATGAATGAGGAGGTTAGGAAGGTAACTAGGAAGGTGCCTTAAGGAGGTTAGTTTTTAGGATATTTAGGAGGCTTACTTAGGAAGTTTTACACATGTTTGCTACCTAAAGTCCTCAAGACTTATCACAAGCCAACAAGGCTTGTAATACATGTTCATATGGGATAAGGGGTGACTAGATGAGTAGTCATGGTCTTATCTAAGTTACGAAGTGAGTTTTGGTCCCGGTAATCGCTAACAGTAAGTCGTTAAGTCATGAAACTTAAAATCGGGTATCCTAAAAATATGAAATTTATAAATATGTTAGAACTTATTAATATAACCTATCTTAGCCTATTTAATGAGTGATAAGTTATATCGGGTTGCTTAAACGCTGCTAAAACTGGAAACGCGGGTCTAAAACGCGAAATTCGCGTAAAACGCTGAACTGGAAAACGTAAAATTCCAAAACTTTTGGAATTGTCCTAAAATGAGAGAAAATCATATTTCTATTGTTTATAGTGTTTTATGGACATATCGGGATGCTGGAATGACGTTTAAACCTAAAAGTAAATCTCGGACATGGCTTTGTGATTTTTGCAGAAATGATCAGACGAGCGTCAAACTCTCGGATTATCGTTAAAATAGTTTAACTTACAAGAATATGAAATAAAAATTTCTGAGATGAATAGTGAAAAGTGAATAGTAAAGTGAATAGTGAAAAGTGAATAGTGAAATTTTCGGGAATAAAAGTTAACCTGAAATTGCAAATTGTTACAATGCCGGGTTCTATCGGAGATTCATTCAGGATTTCTCCAAAATAGCCCGGGCCATGACTCATCTTCTTGAAAAGGATGCTCCTTTTATCTTTTCCCCCGAGTGCATCGAAGCTTTTTCTACTTTAAAGAAAAGACTTACCGAAGCACCAATCCTTGTTGCCCTCGACTGGGACTTACCCTTTGAACTTATGTGCGATGCTAGCGATTATGCTATTGGTGCAGTTCTGGGGCAACGCAAAACCAAACAATTCCAGCCAATACACTACGCAAGTAAGACCATGAACGAAGCTCAAACACACTATACCACCATAGAAAAAGAATTATTAGCTGTGGTATATGCCTTTGAAAAATTTCGGTCTTACTTAATCTTAACCAAAAGCGTGGTGTATACGGACCATTCGGCTCTGAAATACCTGTTCATTAAACAGGATGCAAAGCCAAGACTGCTCCGTTGGGTCCTGCTCCTTTATGAATTCGATATTCTCATAAGAGATAAAAAAGGAGCAGAGAACCTTGCAGCTGATCACTTGTCCCGGTTAGAAAATCCTCATCAGGATATTCTCGAGAGAAAAGAAATAAATGAAACTTTTTCTCTGGAGACTCTAAATCTAATCTCTACCCGGGATGATACTACTACCCCATGGTTTGCCGATTTTGCAAATTACCGTGCGGGAAATTTCGTTGTGAAAGGGATGTCGTCCCAACAGAAAAGAAAATTCTTTAAAGATGTAAAACATTACTTCTGGGACGACCCCTACTTGTTCAAAATATGTGCGGATCAAGTCATCCGACGGTGTGTCCATGGCCAAGAAGCCATGGAAATTCTTAAAGCTTGTCATGATGGACCCACGGGGGGACATCATAACCCAAACTACACCGCCAAAAAGGTGTTTGATTCAGGATTCTTTTGGCCCACGATCTATAAAGACGCCCATGAACTTATCAAAACCTGTGAGGCTTGCCAGCGTCACGGGAATATTTCCAAAAAGAATGAGATGCCGCAAAACGCCATCCAAGTCTGTGAAATATTTGATATGTGGGGCATTGATTTTATGGGGCCATTCCCGTCTTCACGAGGGAATAAATACATACTCGTGGCTGTCGACTATCTGTCAAAATGGGTTGAAGCAAAAGCTTTACCCACCAATGATGCCCGAGTAGTCGTTAAATTTTTAATGTCTCTCTTTGCCAGATTCGGGACTCCTCGTGCCATTATCAGTGATCGTGGCACTCACTTCTGCAATGAACAATGAGCTGTGAGCAGTAGCAGTGAGCTGTGAGCAGTAGCCAAAAAAGCTCACAGCTTCATAAAGAAGCATTGGAAAAATGAGCTTTTCTAAAAAATAACAAAACCCACAGCTCTCATGCCAAACGAACACTAAAAATCAAAAAGCTCATTGTTCACCGCTCATTGCCCAAAAAAGCTCCAAAAAGCTTTGTGCCAAACATATCCATAGTGTGAGTTGTGTTTGTGTGAAATTCAAAATTTGAATTTGAATTTTAAGTTTATTCTGCCCTTCCAATTTGAATTTGAAAGGTGTTTTCATACGTTTTTGTAATTATACACACGTTTTATTTATTTATTTTGAATTTGAATTTTAAATACTATCCCGCCCTTCAGTTTGAATTTAAATTTTAAAAATTATCCCGTCCTCCAGTTTTAGATATTTGAATTTCTAAACACCCCTATATATAGCACACCATATCATACTATTTTGCACACACTTCACTTTCTAAAAATTTTTACAATGGCTAATTGTTGGTCTGTTGAAGAAGAATGCTTGCTAGCAGACATGTGGCAAATCGTTCACGAATACCATCGCGAATCCGTTTTTTGGAATAAGGTTACAGAGGGGTTCAACGAACAATCTGACGGACCTATTCGTAACAAAAGCCAGATAACGGGTAAGTGGGCAAGACTTACCTGTGAATGCGAAAAACTCAATGGTATTTACTTGAATTTGCAGCCTACACATGAGGTCAATGGTCGTCTTCTCGATGCTATGAACATTTTCAAAGAACGCTATGGTGGGCAAGGCTTCAAATACATGCACATGTGGTTGATCTTGAAAGACAGCACCATATGGAATAGATATAGGAATTAACGTCCGTATTTGTATTTTCGTATCATGTGTATCATTTTCCCTATGTTGTATCGTCTAACGGCTAGTTTTAACATTAATAAAATTTGTAACGGCTAGTTTCCGTTACAATATCGTTTAACGGCTAGTTCCTCTATAAATACCACTTTAACAACACTACATACTCTCACACAAACACTATGGCTAACGATCCATCTATGGTGCAAAGGAATATCCTTACACGATTACGAAATGAACAAGAAAAATAGCTAAGGCTGATTAATAATTTGCTTGGTGAGATAACTAGAATTATGTTTGATGAGTGTCTAAATACTCATCATTTTATACCAATCTGAGCTGCCAAAACATCCAAAAACACTCAAATATGCATCATAATACTTAAAATATCTTAGAAGTGTGATTTATATGTTTCAAATGCAAAATATGCAAAAACAGATGAAAAACGTACAAAGTTTGCATAATTGGCAGTTTCAGTCCCTCAAGTTTTAAAAGTTGTCAAATCTAATCCCTGGTAAATCAAAACATGAAAAATATCATCAACGGTCCTTAGGGATTCATAAGTTGTCAAGTTTAGTCCTTTAAAGTTAAAAATTACAAAATGACAACTTTAGTCCCTCAAGTTTCAAAAATGTCAAAATTAGTCCTTAAGGTTTTAAAAATGGGAAATTAATAAAGTAAACCTGGAACTATTCTTAAATGACAAAATTGGTCCTTATGATAACATTTTGAGAAATTACATCTTTAATCCCTAAAAAATCCACAGTTACATAAATGGTCCCTGGAGTTTAAGAAATTGGCAGAAAAGGTCCTTGGGATTTTGAAAATGGATAATTATATCTTTTGTCCTTGTGTTATTGTTTTATTGCAGGATTAATCCTTGAAAGTAGTTTGGGAAAGTGGCAAACTCAGCCCCTTAATTTTGTCAAAATTACAAAATTGGTCCTTGTTTAGTTAAAATACCAACCGGACCCTCTTTGTTATTAAATCCAAATCCAAACACAACACAAATCCAGCCCACCCCTAGGCCCAATCTACCCTCAGCCCACTCCCCTAATTATATAAAAACGGGCGTTGACCCGTTTGACCCTCCCAATACCGCCAAACCACTCCCACTGTTCACCCTTCTCCCTCACCCCTGCTTCACCCAAAACCAGGTGGTTTCACCACCACCTCACCTCCTTTCCACCTCACCAACCTACTCCTTTCCACCTCACAACCTCATTCCACACCACATTTAATGCAATTCCCACCCCTTTTCACTCCAAACCATGCCTCATCCTCTGTTTTCTTCCATACAGCCCCAACTTGCCTAAAAACCATCTCAATTGTCCCCTGCCACCTTCACATGTCTCCAATAATCTTTAATTGCTCACCTTTGGCCCCAAGTAAACGTGGTGACCTTTTGGCGCCAAATTCAGTTTAAACGGCTAGGATCAATTCAGAGATTGGAGGGTCAAGATTCAAGTGGGATATGAATAGAGTCATACAAGGAACCCTAATACGGGCTTATAAAAGGAAGAAAAGCAGAAGAGATTAGTATCTAGTTAATTTTCAATATTTGTATGTCGAATGTACTAGTTTTCTAATTCCAGTGTATCTTAAGCTTTCAAGTGTAATCTCTAGTGTTTTTAAGTGTATTGTGAAACCTTTTAAGTAATAAACTTCAAGTTTGTATCATTATCTCAGTTTATGAAAGTTTTATTTTATATCAAAAATCTCAATCATGTCTAATATTGTTTGTAGTGGATGATAAGGACTAATCAGCTCATATAAGCTCCTAATAAGCTCAATTAAGCTTTTAGTAACCTACAATTCAGTTTAGCTTTAAAAAATTCCACAAATACAAATTGGTCAACATAAGTCAACTAAGAGTGTGGAGATTTGAATTCTGGATTCTGAGTTGATTTGGAAGTACAAGAAGCTTTGGATTTGGGTTTAGATCCTCAGGGAGGAATTAAGTGTTCTTGGTTCTTGGCCTTGGTGCTCACAGTCAACAACTTGTAAGCCTCATTTTCATTTTTCAAGCTACTTTTCTATACCATAGCTGTCTATGCTTATATCTGTGTTATCTATGTTTGTTTGAAGTAAGTTAGTGATAATATAATCTTTAGTAGCATAGTTGTTAATCAGATTCAATAGTTGCTTAATATTTCATATTTTAGTAATTTATAGCTTGTCTTTAATTTTCAAGTTATTGTTATTATAGTTAAGATATTTTGGTTCAAATAGGCTTATATAATCATGATAAATGTTTCTGTATTCATAGATTGGTAAAAATCAAGTGTTTGCTTTGAAAAACCCCACATCAGTTAGTTAAGGGAGTGTTTGGAACAAGATTGTGAGCTAAGCTCTTGTTGTTATTTGGTGTCTATTTGTGTTTCACTAGACTGCAGTAGTATTATTTAGGTTAATTAAGGTATAAAACTTTGGCCTCATACACCCAAAAGTCAAAATCACACTCAATTCATCACCACAGTTAACTGTGGTGGAATTTGAGTCCAAAACTCATCAAGTCAATTCATAAGTGTTAGTTATAACTTAAATTGATCATATTACAGCTCAACTAAACATCTTTAATCATAAAATCAGAGTTTGAAGTTCATCAAAGTCAAATACCAAAGTTTCTTAAAAAAGTCAAAAGTTGCATGTCAGATTTTTCCAAATATTCAAAGAATTTTTATGATTTATGAGATAAGAGTTAGGACTTGAAACTTATTGTGTGCTTAATATATCAGCTGAACTTGTGATATCTAGGTTGGGTACATTTTTGTGATTTTTTCTTTGTGACCAAAACACCCTTGGACACACCTGCAGGGAAGACTCCTTCCCTTGCACCAGCACCACAGTCCCACACCACCAACTTTGGTGGTGTTTTCTGGCCACCTCAGTGGGCCCCACACCTCACACCTTGTACATTTGAACCCCCTCCTACCAGAGATCATATATTGACCTTTGGTTTGACCTAGTGATCAGTAGACCCCACCTAAATCACCCTCATAAGTTTGTCCCATTTCTGACCCAGAAACCAAATAAGCAGTTGCTTATTACAGCTTTTTAGCTTATCCCATGAGCTTATCTCATCAAATCTAGTTTAAATAAGTCCAAGTAACTTAGGTGTATCTGATTTAACCAGTATGGACCCCACATAACTCCAAATTAGCTTATTTCTTTGTGTGGTCAAACTTAGTCAACTGTCTAGGATAATAAGCACTTACAGTGCTTATTCTGAGTTTCCAAAGTAGTTTTCTTTGTAAAAGTTTCTTATCTTAAGTATTTTAATAGTTTTATAAAAGAAAAACCAGAAAAAGCAAACTTTAATTGTAGTGATAGCTTCTATTTAATAGAAATTATCTATTTAATTTTCATTTCAGCTTATTAATAAGCACTTGTCCAATTTTATAATTTTCTTAATTTCTTATTACCTTTAAATAGTTAAAATAATTTTCTTAGATTTTTCCTAAGCTGTTTACTATTTATTAGAATTAAAAGTAGTTTAAATAATTAAATAAGTAATATTAGTAATTAAATAGTTTTCTTTAATTTTAATTAACAACAGTAGAATTTTATATTTTTCCTAAGTTTTATAAAGTATTTAAGACTTTTAGAAAATAGTTTCATAATTTCCACTGTCCATTTTCTAATTTTCCTATTTAATTTTATTAAATTAGATTTAAATTAATTAATAAGTAATTAATTAGTCAATTAGCCTAAATATAATTTTTAGCAACTTTTTATAATTTTTTTGGATTCCTGTAATGGTTAAATAGTTTTATAAATTTTATCATAATTTTCTAAGGTAATTTAGTATTAATAGTAATTTAAAATAGTTTAATTAGTTTAATTTAGTTAAATAGTTTTTAATTAATAGAAAACTCATAAAAAGACAAAAATATTTATTTTAATTTTTTATACTTTCTTCAAGTTCTAATTAAGGTTTAGAAATTATTTTTGTAAGTTTTTAGGTTAATTTGTAATATTTGTCATTTTTAGTTAATTTTAAATTAGATTTAAATTAGATTTTTAAATAATTTTATTAATTAAATAATATTTAAATATTATAATAATCACTTTTATAATTTTAATTTCATTTTTAAATTTCTTTTTAATTTTAAGTTTTCAAAAATTTCAAAAGCACCCCCTGTAGTTTGTAATTTGTTTAAACCCCACTTGTCTCTGTCTGTTATCTGATTTTCTTATTTGTGCTTTTACGTGTATCTCTGTTATTGTTTATATATTTTCATATTATCTAAATTCCAAGCAATCAGTAGTATAATCATCCCTCAATCATTTTTGTTACTGTCCTCAGTACCACTCATTCTCCTAATCGTTCCAAAATACAATTTCAATCTCGTTGGGATTTAATGACCCGGGGATTTCCCTATATTTCCACGGTCAATAATAACTTGCACTTTCTCCCAGGTGGGCCTATCAGCTGCACACGGTTGACTGGTTGGTTTGGGAGGAGTCAATGTTGCAGAAAGAAGACCGTGCTCCAGAGATCGAAAGTTACGTTAGCTGCCTCAAGACCATCCAATTATCAGGGTCGGTCTAGAAACTCTATTACGAAAGGAAGAAACGGATCTGCAACTTCAGGTCGCCTTGACAATGGTTAGGGAACAAGTGTTGCAAGTGTGGGAGAAGGAGTCAGATCTCATCGACAATTACAAATCTATCTAAAAACTTAATTAGTTGTATCGTTTTTCTTAGTTTGTATGGGTTTGTGGCGTTGTATTGAACATTTTCTTGCGTTGTATTGAACATTTTTCATGCGTTGTATTGAATTAAGGAGGTGTTTTTCAATTTCCATTATCTTTTATTCCAAATGTTATAAACTTTAGAGGGGCCAAAAGTGTCAAAAAAAGTTTTTTTTTTACACAAGTCACCCTTAATGCCAGGTTAAGGGCTTAACCTGGCTCGTTAACGCACCCTTAACGCGAGATGGTGCAAAGGCTAACGTGCCTTTAACGCACGTTAAATGTTCCTTAATGCAACTCGTGCGTTATTAATGTAAGTGCTCTAACAAACTTTTGTCTTCACTTAATTTCAAAAACTTCGTGGACCACCAGTACTACTACATAAAACACATTCGGCCCAATATTGCTTAACCCAAATCCAACTAATGTTAACCTAATTTTTGACTATAGAACACTCCCAAGTCTCAACCCTAAACTAAACTAATGCATCAACAAACACATTATCCTCTCCTGCTAGATCTGAAGAAAAAAAAATTCATACCTTTTTAATAACTTAACTCTTCTCACAAGCCAAATAAACAAACATACTTGTGAATCTGCTAGTGTAAACCGAAGACTAAAGATATCTCCTTTCTTTCTTTATTGAAAAATACGAATCACAAACATAAACCTTCAATGATTTCCAGTAACAAAGGCTTCAAGATCTATATTAAGATCTAAGGTAGGTTTACTTTATGTTTTTATAACAAGCTAGACGTTTTTAAGGAGGTCAAAATGAAATTTTATTTTTGAATTCTAACGGCTAGTTTCAGTCGTTGTCCTCTTTAACATAGCGTCATTCCTTTAACTTGGCACGTTAACGTGTCTTTAATGCCGTAACATGGTACCTTAACGCACCCTTTAACGCCGGAAATTTAAGAAATAACGTGGGTTCACGTTAAGGTACCTTGTGCTCTAAGGGATATAACAATGTTGTTCATCCAGTTTCCGGTGAGGTTCATATACAGTGCAGAACCTTCTTTTTTTACGCTATATGTAACACCCTCAAAATTTGGTACAGCGGAAGACTAATCAAGCTTTCAGGATGCTACGTGGATTGGTATCCATCACAAGTCATAAAAGAACGAGATAAAGTAAACATAAATGAAACAAAACCAAACGGGGTTTTTAGAGTTTACATTCATCCCAAATTATTCAAAGTAAGGCCCAAATAAAGTAAACATAGGTCCACAAATACATATCAGAGTTTGAGAAAGTAGATCCTTAAACCAGGTTGCCAAGCCAAGCCTTCCAAACCATGCATCCAAAGTAATCACTTAATTACCTGAGAAAACGCGCTAAAAGTCAGCTTTCACTGGTGAGATCATAGGTTTAAATTCTTAATTCAATTAAGTGGACATATACGCAAAACGCTTGCTAGCTTGACTAGGCCTCAAATCACTAAACCAAACCGATAGGTGCACACTATAGTCCAAAACCAAATCAAATCAATATGTATTCGCAAGGATGCGACATGCCCAACATTCGCAAGGATGCGACATGTTCATGCATTTGTAAGGATACGACATGCGCTATAATCTACCTAGTTCTATAAGCATAGCAAGTTTTAAATAAACAGCAATAATAGTCCACATAAAACAATTTGCACGTTTCTCACCCCAAGTTTTGAAAACATAGTTCAAAAGTAAAAGTGGGGCTATGAATCACCTCAAGTCCAGATATCAGCACAAAAACCGGTAGAAGCAAGATGTATCACAACTCAAAAGACGACAACTACGAACTCGGCACTTCCTAACAATATAAACTCTTCTCAAAATCATTTCCTCAAAATCAAATATTCCCAATCCCGAACGTATTCCTTTCTACTTTCTAAAAATCTATTTCTCGTATTATTCTCGTATTAGTTTGGCGTTTGGTATCCATGCGGGTGGAAGGTCGACACAACTCAAACCAAGAAAACGCATCGAAAGAAATAATAATAACGATCTACAGGTCTAATATTGGCCCAGTATGTTATTTAAATAAATCATCGAAGTTTACCAAGTCCGTCGACTCGCTAATCCTCCATTACTTATTTACCTAATATATTATTCAAAGATCATACCAAATTCTAAATCACATTGCATGTAGAACACTATATGGTAAGTTTTAAAGTCTAATGAGTTTCCTAAATATATCGTCAAACTTATCGAATTCGTCAACTCGATAAACTTCACAAAATATTTAGTAGCTTATTATTCTGAACTTCTACCACAAGCTAAAGGCGTTGTAGGATACAATACCCGTTAATATGCCCCTTTTATAAAACTACATAAGTCTCATTTAATCCGTCGATTAAATAAGTTATATAGTTATATGAAACGAGTCTATTAACGTCACACATCCGTGACAAGCACAAAAGTCAACCATTTATAAACGGTCAAATCTTGGATTTAAATGCCCTCGATTACTTTATAACTTGCAAAGTTTCATTTTATTTCCAAAAGCTTGCTTCATTTCGTACAGACAATTTACATTAATTTATATTTCCATTTATAACTATTAAATCATAATAATGTTTCCGACGATATTATACTATTTTCATAGTCTAATATATATCGTTAACGTTATTATTTTATTACTCGTGATTTCCTATTTATTATATACGCATTTATATAAATATATATACGTTTTCACATTTATATATTTATATAAATGTTTATATCGATATATAAGTTATTACGAGTTTTATTAATCGTGTAATTATTAATTAGTTCGAGTTATAAGGTATGAGTCACATGTCCGAGTCATCACTTTTCGGCTCATTGTCCAAATCCAAAAGTCAAGGCGTTTTGCCGAAGTCAATCATTGACTAGAAAGTCAATTTGACCTCGACTCGCACAACCAAGAATCCAAAGTAATATAATCAACTCAATCAAAAGTAATCCATCTCCGTCACCAAGTCCCATAATCACAAACTACAACAATAAGGTCCGACTACGACACCTTTCTAACCTATCTCCGTCATTCTAAGTATCCGTCTCACAATCGTTTCCCAATATCACTTTCGTCAACACAACTTCAAAAATAATACCACGAGTCCGAATAATCCCAACGTCAATCTCAAATATATAAATATATGAAACAATAATAATAATAACCACCAACAATATAAATCAACAAATATACTCTACAACCAAATCAAATATCACACATACGGGTCGACTTACCAAGTCAAACCCGGGTTAAGACTTCACCACAAGTCGTGTGGGTCCCACCTGAGACCTCTAAGGTCTCGGCTTGCTCCAACGAGCTAGAACCAAACCAAACCAAACGGACCCCTTGGGTCATCGGCCTCAAAACCAAACAACCAAAAATCATCCAAATACAAGAATGGTGATCCAAACACCCTCGATAGCAACAAATCAAAGACCAAGAATATCAAATGGGGCTCGTTGAACCCGGAGAGCACAAGCCGAGAGCAATGGCTCTCGGTTGAGCCTCGATTTCACTTCCACCAACAATACCCGGATACCAAACTCGTTATTTAACTCATTTTAACAAAAACCCACTTGAATCTCTCGTTTTTAATCATAAACCCAAACGAAAAAATATAATTCGTGACCCTTGGTCACGTTTTTCATCAAAATACGAGTCACAACCTTATGTGACTCGTCTTACCTTCGATTCACAAGACAAGGTGTAAGATACTTCAAAAATACAAAAGATGGTGGCGAGTTTGTGATGTTAACGAGATGAAAAAGAAAGTTTTAGGGCGCGTGTAGTAGTAGATCATGAAGAGGGGATGATGGGGATTCTTTTTATGGTGACGGTGTAGTGAGGGGACCGGTGGTGTGGTGGTGGTGTGGCCAGAAATGGAGTGGCTAGGGTTTTTATGAAGATGATGATGATATTTGTGTTGGGAGAGAGAGAGACTAGGGATGGGTGTTTGTTTGTGTTTGTGTGTGCGTCGTGTGTGTGTTTAAACCAAAACCTGCCTTGGGCCATTTTATCAAACTTTTTATTTAATTTATTTATTTATTTTTTACTTTGTTAATAATAATAATAATAATAATGGTATGGGTAAATGTTTAGTCACGAAACACGAGGACCAAACCATGAAACCTTTCAAAATAATACGACACCTTCAAATCAAACTTGTTCCCATAATAATTAAAATTCCACGATACCTTCAATATTAAATCGTGTTAGGTTATATCTAGTGCCGGAGTCAACGTAGTGCCTCGAAGACGTTTCAAACAATACTCATGACATAAACTCCATATCAAAGCAATAATTTGAATTTAATTCCACATAAACTTCAAAATTGACAACCACGGTTTAAATTTCACAAATTCGTTACGAATAAAAATTCCAAATATTTAATTAAAATTAAACTTTAACGTAATGCGGGTTTTTAAAGTCTCTCTAATTTGCCAATTGTCACGCCATACCTTCTGTAACTTCAAATACTTGATAGTATCCTGATCTAATGTTGAGTTAATGAAGCAATTTTTGTAGAACCATATCTGCTTATTTTCTGGTTGGCTGCAAGAGTTTTTTACATGCAACAAACATCATGTTTTAAACTCTTTATCAGTTTACTGCTTTTTTTAATAAGACGTATCCAATGTCTTACATCCTCTATTATTTTAAACAAATTTCTGGAACTAGCCCGTCATCGAACAAGTCTTAGAGCTAGTTAAATACATGTATGGACAAATATACCGGATAATTGTAAGAATTGAAGAACATGACATATCATGGTTAGCCTAATGACGTCTCGTTGATAACCTAACCAATGACATCTCATGGATACCTAATCCACCTCATGGCTAACCTTGCCAGTTACCAACCTAAATGTTTTGAAAACATATGCACGGAGCTATACATGGCATCATGTGTTTTCATGTGATCGTGTACCGTGTAACTATATATATATCCCAATAAACACGTAACGTCTTTTCTGATAGATGATTTTATAATTATTACTCCGTATTTTTTTAATTGATAAACAAAAAAATAATTTATATTATAAACGAAAACACATTTTTAAAATGCAATCGAGGAAGATTGAGAATGTTAGAACCAATCAAATTCTCCAATTTTACTGAAATGTGAAAATTGAGAATTACTTTTAGTATTGTCAATTGTTATATTATCTATTATTCCAGATGGCGTAGTAAACATCATCATATTTGTGGGAAACAAAAAGAATTTAACTTCGTTATGAGTCATTTCGTTTTTATAAAACGGCAAAGTCACACATTTACTCTCAAACTCAATTTTTTAAAAGGAAATTTCATGTATAACCTTTCAAAAACTTAGAATTACATATACGTCAAACTCAAAATCAAAATTACGTGCATATCCTCTTTAAACTTTAAATGTGTCATAAATTACTAAATTTTATATAATCAAACCAAAAAAATACATTATTAAATGTATATTGACCATTAAACCTTCATCTTCTTAGTTACATATATAACCACCAAACAACAATCGATAATATTAATATAATTTTCCACCAAGTTAATCTATACAAAAGAAAATCAAATTTTTATAAAAATAAATTTGTACAAATTTATTGATGCCAAATGATTTAAACGTGCAAAGCGAAGTCTATGATTTAAACGTACAAATTTCTTGCATTTATAAACACTATTTTCTTATACTTCACATTTATGTGAGAAATATAATATAAAAGATTATTGATAATAATGATAAGATACATAAACGTAACGTTAGAAAACGTATATTTGTAATTTATTTATGGGAAAATTTTCGAAGTATACCAGTTGCACTAGGGCACATTACTTTCTAGATATATATATATATATATTTTTTTTTTTTTTTTTTGTTAAGCCGAAACGAGACCGTTGGCAACTAAAACCAGTAATTGACAAGTATGACTTTACTGATTACGAGGTGATGAGTCATAGGACAACTAGTCTACTTTGGTATAACAATTGGGCTGGTTTGAGTTGCCCAACTTTAGTACAATAATGTCGGACACATGGTAACACATGGTTTGGTAGTGCAGGTTGCCAAAGCAACCGGTCTATTTTAAGCTCACCTAAAAAATGATCTAGAAAGTAATGACTCATAATACTTCTGGAGTTTTCCCTTTATTTATTAAGATGACCAAAAAAAAGTTAAATTTGATATGGTGTTAACATTTCAAAATAAAATGTCATATTTCGTGATAAGAAGGTGCAACTTTTTTTTTTTGTTTATAAAATATCAAGGTTTTTAAGATCGGGATCTTACTCAGGATTGTTTTCGTTTTTGTAAGATCGTTATCGTAAGATCGGATCGGGATCTTAAGATCCTAATATAATGTCATTTTCTTAATAGTTTTTGTAATATTATACAAATTTACACATTATTATATATCATAAACACAAAATTATATGAATGTTCCATCAAAATGTTGCCCTAAATTATGATTATGAAATGTTTAATAAGATTAACATGTTGTTTTTTAAATTCTACAAAAAAAATAATTCAGAAATTTGTAGTTTTTTAGTTTGTTATCCGAGAAAAGAAGGATCGGATCGGATTAGATCTTAAGATCCTATGGTCAAGATCGGGATCCTATAAGATCTTAAGCTTTCAAAGATCCTATGTAAGATCCGGATCGTTTTAGCTTTGCAGTATCGTAAAATCGTAAGATTCTAAGATCAAGATCGGGATCCTGACAACCATGTAAAATATAGTTAACTTTATGTGACAGTTTATTAACTTCTTGCCAATATGAGCTGTTATCAACCAATTTGACCTTCTATATTCATAATATTATTTACTACCGATTCTATATTAGCGCAATTCCGTATGGATATCTATACTACTTATAATGTATTTTTGGTCAAAGTGAAAAGTGAAAAACTGATTTTCGGGTCAATGCCCATTTTGCCCTTGTCAATGAATGGAAACTATTAAATGGAAAATATTGATGGTGAGAGAAAATTAATACAGGCTGTAAAAAGCTAATACACGGCCAAATAAAACATCACCTTCTCTGAATGTAAATATACATCTCTACTCTCTCTCTCTAAGCCAAACCCTTTCTCTTAACCTACTACCGCCGCTTTAGCCGCCGCCATTTTTCTTAAATAGCCACCACTTAAAGGTGGACGGGGTTGTTTCGATTGGCTAGGTGGTTTCAGTTGGTGGCTTTGGTGGTTATTAGAAAGAAATGGTGGTGCTTTTGGTCGTTTTATTATAAACCATCTCTCGGTGGGTTTGGTGATTTGGAGTATATTTTGATTATGTGTATGTTGATATTGAGATCTTATGTGATTATTATTGTGTATATTGTTTTTATAAAGTTCCAAACGGTTTTTTGTAGATCTGAGTTTCTAATTTGTTTTGTAACAATTTTTTTTAGCCTTGCCGTAAACTCTGGCTGTCGTTGGTGCCACCGCTGCCTCGCCGGAATATCCGCTGCCGTCATCGGAGATCTGGGTAGGTGTAATTCCTTTTTTATGATAACGCTTTTAACTGTATATTGAAAAAGGCCCTTAATTTGCATTATAATTGGTGTATTTGGTACTTATGTTGTTATATTATTCCATCAATCTTTGATTCAATAGGTTTGGAGAAATGCACAATTAAGCTATTCAATTAGGGGGTGTTTGGTATCATTAAGTGATTATCTGATCATTGAATTGCTTTATGTTTAGAAATTAACACCTCTTAACCTGATTCCTTTACACTACACCACTGCCTTATCTCGGCTGACCCCTTTGAAAAACAAATGTAGTAATCGGTTTGTTTGGTATTATGATTTGCAGACCTTTTCGATGCCTTCCAGTTTTGCTTATAAGTTGAATAACAGATCACATGGTGTAACTGCATCTTATGAGTAACACAGTTGCTAGAAAAATAATCTGCGGCAAAAAATATCTCTTAGTATGTTATTTAATGGTTTTTTCATCATTTGAGAATGAGCTATGTTACTTAATGAAAATGATCGAGCTAATTGATCAAGCTATTTGATATGAATATTACTGCACTCCAACAGGTATTCATTGAAATATCACCACCATTTTTTGTATGAGCTATTTTACTTAATGAAAATGATCGAGCTAATTGATCAAGCTATTTGAATGAGTTATTTTACACTGCTAATTTTTTGTATCTTTATCAAATACATATGTGTGTTATTCAACAGAGTTGTTTATAACTAAATTTTACACACTAATTTTTTGTATCTTTATCTAATACTTTTCTTGAATATCTTTTTTGGGAGTAGCACTTTGCTCTGCTGTCACATATGCTGGAGGTTAAATGATTCCCAAATTAAATCATGAAGCCTTTAGTCATATTTCAAGGACTCCTGATTTTGATCTCCATCACCAGGTAAGTAATAATCTAGTTCAGTTGAAAACTATAGTTAATCAACGTGTGGTACTTGTCAGAGGCTGCATTCTCGACCCAGTTACTCATAAATGGGTTGATTACGATTATGTTTTATGATTTCGTCCCTAACGGGTCAAACAATTGATTCTAAAAGAAAGATAACTATATGGAAAGTAGGTCAAAAGTGGACCAAAGTCTATACTTTATACATAACTCCTCCTAAAGTCATTCTTCTGGTCCAACTTGTTGATGCATAATCTGGCGCGGACTGATTCAACGACTCTCCTTGGGCCGTTAGTCATCTTCTCAAGCCCTAAGTAGACCTGTCAACAAAGAGAACCCGTTAGGAGTGGACCCGAGGTCAAGTTAGTGTCAATGCGTAGTAGCATATATGAGAATTAGGTTTAGGATAACCTGTTGTATTCTGTGGTGAATGGAACCCCAGCCCTATATTTATAAGGCATGGATTAGGGTTTAGGCGTAGAGTGGGCCGCTGTCTGCCGGGTCTGGCCCATGTAGGATCCAGTCCGGACTATACGTCCACAAACATTAAATTATTTTTTGTAATAATAGTACTTAGCTATGATCACAATAACTGTCTATGCAAAAAGACATATATTTTTGAACATACAATGTCACCTGTTTTGAGAGATTATGTGAGTCGACTAACACCCATAGACATGTATTTTGAACATACAATGTCACCTGTTTTGAGAGATTATGCGAGTCAACTAACACCCCTTTTGCCTCTCCTCTAATTTTGTTTATTTGGCCGATATGTGATAGGATGAAGAAATTGTTGGCATGTGTCTGAGATCTTTGAGCGCTCTTGCATTGTACCATTACAAAGAAAGAGGTGGTGGTAAAGATGGTTTAGGTCTACATGCTACCACCTATAAGGAGGCTAATGGAAATCTCCAAGATGGCATTCTTAGTAGATTTTTGCGATCGCTGATGCGGCTAATCCTCTGCGAGGATTACATGTAAAAAAATACAGTGTGGTGTTAATTTATCATATCATATAAGAATGTTTTGAAGAAACAGCGCCCTTTATTGAGAACTTTACTTGGCTTAACTTTATGTGATTGCAGCATGGATCTTGTAGGAGGTGCAGCTGATGCTCTTTTTCCGCTGATTCTCTGTGACCATGATCTTTACCAGGTATCCCTCCTCCAGCTTTGACTTCAAAGTAAATGAGCCATGGTCTTTTTTATATCGGTATTTCGACTCATATGGGTGGATTTGGGTTACGTTTTGTCTATAATGGGTCAAACATTTAATATAAAATATAGCCGGCTAAAGAGGAAATTGATCAAACGGGGTAGAAGTCGTCTAAAGTGTATTTTAGTGTATTAAGCCTCCAAAATCATTATATTTAAATGTCAGTTTTTATTTTGAGAAAGCTCTAACAAGTTTGAACAAAAACCTATTCTGGGCCAATTCAATCCAACATGGCCCTCTGTCCACCACTACTAAAATGTTACTTTAATAATGACACATGGTACTAAGGTGCATTGTTTTAATTTGTACAAAGATTAGGTAATGAATTTGTGGAAAGGCAACCAAATTCAGTATTAAAAATGAGGATGGCAAGTGGATTGCACTCACTAACAACCTCAGATGATATCTTTCCGTCTACTGATCGTTCAAACATGAGAAAATTCAAAAAGAATCTCAACCGACTCCTTATTGATGTACGTGGCTTTCTACGTATAATATGACCACTCAGCTTATCGTATTTTACCCCATCCATAGCAGCCGTTAGGTCTTTTTGGGACCACTAAATTTTGGGTTATGCTTGTGAACTTTTGAGGGGTCATATTCATACGAAACATCATAGGTAGTTTATTCTCTGTATAGTTAGTTTGAAAGGACATACGGAACTATCATCTAGATCGAACATAAGAGTGAAGCCAATTTGATAATCTGAGATTTGACAACTTTACAGAGTGAGTTGCTAGAATTTTCAATTTAATGATTCCATGATTATCTGGTTTAGTGATTGTGAGAAATGAAATGTGTTGAAAGAACTACTTGCATCATCAAAATATAAAACTATATAATGTTAAATTGGTTTCGTTGTGGATAGTTAATAAGAGTGATGAAGTTCAAAATTATCATGTACGCTTACATCAGTAAATTATAAAATTATTTGATGTTAACTTGGTTAAAAGAAGAAAGTATAATAATTTACGGTTCTCACAATTTGTATGGTGTTTATTTTTACAAAAATAATTTTAAATAATATATATGTTTACACTACGAGATTAATGAGTAAAACTGATTTGGGAGATTCAAAGACAAATTGTATGTTTCTTGAACTCTAAAAATGTAGGAGATAATGGTTTATCGAAAGTTATCTTTGAATACATTTGAAAGGTCACGGTACATAAAAATATAGGAGATAATGGTTTATCGAAAAACTTTATAGTGTTGTTTTCTATGGTAATTAGACTTGGGATGTCAAGCCTACTCTCTGGTTGAAAAAGAACTAAAAAAAATCTCCGGTCAAGAACAAAGATAAACCAAAACATTGTAGTACCTTTCATGCAAGACCCGTATAATAAAGACCACATAACACTATAGTGTCAATGAATAACATGTAAAAGATATTAAATTATTAGAGTTAATAATAATAATAATAATAAGCCACTTTCGACAACCATCGCTCCATGCCTACTGCTTCAATATAGCATCGGAACTATCTTCGCTATTTCATATGCCATTAAATATAGGTAAAGAATATATTGTGAAAACTCAATATTCGTGAACTGAGACGTGTTAACTTCACATGACATGCAAATTTCATGTGAATTACAAATTAAAACACTCTAAAAATACAAAGCATTTACTAATATCCCTTGCATAAGTAATAGAAATGATGAGACAATGTAAATCAGATAGTTTCCCTGTCAGTTATAAAGATATATTGAATAACAAAATGCATTATTTGATTTGACTAATGCAGTATTTCATTCCTTAGACCATCCACTATATTAGATCTTTTTAAAGGTTTATAGCTTTTTTTGGACATTAGTTTGTAAACCTTTTCATTTTACTAAACGAATACCCGTGCATAGCAACAAAATTTCATAGCTGCAGATAGTTATAGTGATATTTATAGTTAAACAAAACGTTACACAAAACACTTAACCAAAATATCATTGTGTAACTAAAATATCACTATAACTATCTGCTGTTATAAAATCACGTTGATATGCACGGCTACTTGTCTCGTGGTCTTATTGCGTTGTCTAGAGGAATATCACATAGAACAACAAAGGTATTGGTTATAAATAAGTCAAGAGTTCGATCAAGCAGGAATCTACACCTCAAATGTCATGTATCAAGAAGTTTTACACGATGAGTAACGTGTGTTGTTATTTTTTATCTCATAACTGATGAAATGTTTTACTATCAGTTTCATTAAATGTTTTTATATGTTGTTTGATACATGTTAAGAATTTTTTCTAGAGTTGAATTATCGCATATTATAACCGTTTGTAATTACATTTTAATCGTTTCACGTTCTATTTTGAACGCTACATAAAACACTTATCACAATATCAGAAATCGTTAATTATATGCCACTAGGAATTTCCGTTGCTATGCACGGGTACTCGCCTAGTATTACATGAAATATTTTGCCATAACTTAATCTTAACCTAAATTTTTTAGCATATGTAGCGTTATTGTAACTTATAATTAAAAACATTGATCGTGAAACGTTTTAATGACAAGGTACCTGTGCACAGCGCGCGGATACCCTGTTAGTTATTGAAAAAAGTTAAACACGGGTTGATAGGATGTGTTATTAATTTTGTTACGATGTGTTATAAATTTTGTTATGATCTAAAACTAATTAATAACCTGCTCAAAAAATTCTCGAAGATTTCACACTAAACTCGAATGATTTTGTATCCAGATATGACTGAATGTTCAGATATATCGTTCGGATTCTAATATCTTTGGGTGTATAGGGTTCCAAATCTTTAATTATCCAAGCTAGGTTGAAGAAGGGCTTGACTTAATATCTTCCAAACGCGTAGACTTTAGTGACTTACACCACCAAAGACTGTTTTGGTATGATGGGCCAATCAAGCTTCGAAGGATAAAGCCTTTTTGGAATGAGTTAGTAGATGAGCTTAAAATTGGCCTTTAGTATATACACTTCTTCTAAACTTCGTATAACTTGTTACTTTTCTTTACTTATATAAGCTAGATTTTTCTTACTCAGGGAATGACTGGAAAATATTTCATTTTGAGATTTCCTAATACTCGATTTGAGTGAATTGTGGAAGTGCATCATTTCACAAACTTGGCTCACTTTGTCACCAAAAAACATTTTAAGCAGGTTTTTGTTTTTCTTTTCAAAAAGTTTTCCATTTCATTGGTACTCCAAGTACTTCAAGATGGTATTTTATATCGAATTCCGGCTTAGCCATAAACTGATGTACCCCAAGGAAAGGGAGTAGAAAGCCAAATACGTGGGATGAGACATTAACTGATTTATTGATTATTGGTACAATAGGTAACTTTTTCAAGCAATGTAGGGCAAATCCATCTAGTATCATTGATCATGCATAATACTTTTTTGTTTTTGGCTAGCTTCATGAATCGTGGAAGGAAAAAGTAGTATTACTTGAATTTAACATCAGACAAACAAAAGATGAAAGCAAATTACTTGAACTAAATTCATAGGCAGCCTAATAAAAAGCAAGAATAACAAATGGTAACAAGATGTAGGAAAGCTATTTATATCATAACTTTCTTTATCACATTATTTCAGATTGTGCTTTATTTGATCAAACAAAGAACAAGCAAAATTAGTCCTGATTCATAGAATCACTACTAGTGATATTGACTTGTCTTGGTGGAGGTGGGGTTCTACTGGCGGGTTTTGGTGGACGTGTAGTGGTGTTAAAGGGTTTTGGTGGAGGCGTAGAGATCGGTTCATTACCATCATTTGCTGAGGCATCACAGTAACCACGTAATATATCACCCTCTTGCGAACTGAACCCAAGTGCTCCCATTAAATTTGGCCAACATTGCTTTTCAATTTTTTCGATGGCTCTACAACAAGCGGGTCCTAGATAAGTCTCCCCATTCATAAAGAAAAGTATGATTTCGCCAGTGCATGATTGAAGTTCGAGCAATGCTTCCCAACACCCTGGTGAACCACCATCTTCACCTTCACCTTGATAGAGCTTGAGCCGCTCCACTAACGTTAATGCACCACTTGCGGTCGTATTAGTTAACGGCCTCGGATGGACCAGCATGGACATAGTTGCAAAAATGATTGCTAGCACGATTATCATCGAAGTGTTGGCCATTATTTGATTTGCTGATTTGTGGTAATGTGGTTAGAGATTACATGAGTTGAATTTATAGGAAATGGATACTGAGGAGTTACGTATATTGGGATGCCAAAAGGGTGTAACAATGAAGAAACGTTTAATGGTATATGATGTAACAATAATTACTTGCCTGTGTTATAAATTCTGAATTAAAAAGGAAAATAAACCAACCGATAAATCTTTGTCCGTTTCTTTATCCAAACCATCAAAAGCTCTTTCATTGGTCTGCTACACAAACAAACTGAAAGAAGTGTTTCAAGATGAACAAAAGCATAACCTAATTGAGTATACTTTTGCAATATATATATGACAAGTTTAATGCTACATGCCTGTATAATGTGACATTCATGAGCTAAACAAGATGAGATAAAAAAGTTAGCCCTCAACTTATGTTATGTTTTGTTATTTTGTTAAGTTGGTTTTATTAATGTTGAGTTGGCTTATTACCTCACTGAAAAAACCAGCTACTACTATACTACTAGGTATTTAACTATTAAATCAACTAGTAGCAACTTAACGTACATTAACAAAATCAACCCTCAGCCCTTATCCAGAGCACAATATACTAACTAGCTGACACAAAAATCTTACCAATTATCGCCCTCCTAAAAGGACTTCAAATCCACATGCTGCTTTATTCCTTTGATAATCAAAATGGACAAGCGGGTAAAAAAAATCTGTAGGCACATTTATCTTCATTATAAATTACTCAATTTACACATTATAAATTACTCAATTTACAAATGCATTTATCTTCATTAATATTAACATTTTAAAAGTTCAAATTTTGTCTTCTGTTTCTTCATTTTCATCAAGTATTTTGTGATCCACGTCATCAAACAACTGTAGTTGCCACTTCTTCAATCTCCTATTGTCAAATATTTTATCTCAAAACTGATGCTACAATAAGAATCATATTATGTTATCGATATTTATGCATTTGTCCACTATGATCGTGGTTTAATTTTATGCATGTATTTAAACTTTTGGGATATTTTTAACACTTGGATGCAATTGAAAACCCAATCTTATCTCCTCAAAATAAGGATTCCAACAATATATGTAGACTTGTTTGGCTACTAAATTATACTGCCTTCGTCTTAGAATGAACCTCATTGAAGTTCAGCTTAACAAGAGTGAGCTAGCAGAATGATCTTATCATTAACTTGTTTTGACCTTATCCAAAGAACACAACTATCTACCAATGAGTTGAGATTGGCAAGAAGTAAAACACGAAAACAATAACTTAATTATATTTTAAATGCATGTTTCAAAACATAAACACGCAGCCAATTTAACATACATGTTCCAAGAAACTATCTCTAAAATCATACAACATTACATAACAATAGCACATATAATTTAGTAGAAGGATCACATTTTCACAAATGTAGTAGGCTACGTAGCTTCAAGGACGAATAGGAGGACTAAAGATGCGTGCAAACGGAGGCGTGGTAGTGGTTGAGGGGCCGGAGGGTGTGCTGATCGTTGGAAATGGGAAGTTTGGAAGTGTTGGGACTAACGGTGGCAATGGTGGGAAGCTAGGTAGGCCGGCAGACGGGGTTAGTGGAGGAAGTGTTGGCAATGGTGGAAAACCAGGAAGGCCTGGCAATGACGGGGTTGGTAAACCGGGAAGGCCTGGCAATGACGGGGTTGGGAAACCGGGAAGGCCAGGGAAGAACAAGAGGTGGCGTGCCGCAGTGGGTTGGAGGTTGCCGGAGAAAAAGAGAGCGAAAATGAGAGACAAGATGATGAGAGTGGTGGTGGAAGCCATTTGAGAGTTGCAGTGAACTTGTTGAACAAATGGTTATATATAGAGCAATGAACTTGTTAATATACAAAGTTTATATTAAATTATCGACACCCATTCAAATTTGGTGGAGATATAAAAATTAATTTCTTAGTAACGAGTAAAGACATTTAGAGTTTTATTCTCTAGCAACATTTAAGGGTTATTTGAGGAAGGTTACTTTTTGGGTAAAATATCAACGACCCGGTAAATATATTACTCCAAAAAGCGTTTAAGTACAACGGATATGGGTGAATCCCATATCTCAGCCCGTTACATAGGCAAAAAGCTTACATAACAAGATACTTCCTATTTTCAAAACAAGAAAACAAACTATTACTCACATGATAGTAGTGACTCTGACAAAAGATAAACTACTTCCTACGACCTAAGAGATTAAAACCATAAATGGCATTAAGAGCATCCAATTCCCCTGGAAGATCATAAATTTACTTCGAATAATTATCATAGTCATACTCATCTTCACGCTCATGACCACCACAAAAAAGATTTGCTGATTCGTCGAACGTGTTAAGAACCTCATCCTCATCACTATCAGAAATCACAACCTCACCCACCTTTGAAAATGGGTTAGCCCTCTTAGTGATAGAGGTAGACGGAATGGGATGACCAGCATCATTCACAAGAGTAGCTTTCCCATCGATCAGTAGCTTTTCAAGCTTACTAATTTTCTCAACAATAGGAGTAGAACCAACTTCCATTGTTCCCATAGAATCACTTACAAACGGTTGTTGCATATCACTCACAAGAGGGACTTGTGATGAAGTACCAGTCTTAACCGACTCATCCTTATTAGCTTCCATTGTACTGCCAGCTTTCACATCCTTGTTAGTAACAACCTTAGGAATACCAAAGGCATCTGTATCATCCATATCAAGAGCGTCAAACTGATTAGAAGTAGTGATCTTGGTTCCACTCGTACTAGCCACATCAGCAGCCTTCTTCTTAGTTTCATCCACCTTCTTTGGTTCAGGAGGGTTCTTTTGGGTTGGTAATGAAATTGCTTACCCACAACAGGTTTAGTAAAGCCTCCTTTACCCTGAGTTGTAGAAACACCTTGTTTACCTTTCTTTTTGTTATTGACAGCCGTGAAACCATCATTAACCGGCTTAGTAGGTTGAACTGGAGGAACAACTTTCGGACAATCAATAATAGTATGACCAAAAACCTTACACTTATCACAACGCGGTGGTTTCCACTCGTATTCAACCCGAATCTTCTCAATAGTCGAACCCGTACCATCAAGTAAAGGTATCTCAACAGTAATGCTATCCCTAAGCACCTCATCCGACTTTACTTCAATCATGCATCTAGCAAAGCTACTACGGCCCCACGATTCCTTGCACATTTGGCTGGTAAAAGCATCTAACCTTTTGGGCGTCCCAATCAAAATAGCAAGAAGACTAAGCCCGTCATCCGAAAACATAGCTAAAGGAACATCATGGAATTTAACCCACACCGGAATGTTAGTCAAATCCTTTTTAAGCAAGTTTGTGTTCAATGTCCATGGTTTAAGAATAATAGGAACATTACGAATCAACCAAGGACCATTATCAAGAACATCATCGACACCTTTCTTCGAGTTAAACTTGAAGAAAAAGAACCCCTTAGCATTCATCATAACTTTTTGTAAACCATACTTAGACCACGCATTGCGAACATAATAATCAACAACAGGAAAAGCAAGGCGTTGACCAAGGAAGTATCCATAGAGAGTATTCTCAAACCTCATGTTCACTTCTTCCACTACAGTCAACGGGACTGAAAGGTCAACATAATCCTTCTTTTTGCTGCATTCTAACCTCCGAAAATTAGATACGTGTTTCTGGGATTCATTAGAAGCAACACCCACGTAAGAGACCGACTTAACACCATTACCACTAGTAGTATCAACCTTGAAAACTTTAAAAAACTTTAAAAACACTATTTCTTTTAAATGGCTTAATTTTTTTAGCTTACTTCGCTTTTTAGCTTACACAAGTGTTATTAGTACATAGCTTAATTTTTAGCTTACACAAGTCTCATTAGTTCATTGAAAACACCTTAGCAAGTAGCTAGGGCAAAAGAGATCGAGGTTAGATTATTGTATATACAACCAAATTTTGGAGTAATGATATAAATACAAGCGGGATTCAGCCTCCTATAATTACTATCTGTAAGATCTCTGTGTGGCGAGAGAGTACTTTTATTTAGTCTCTAAGATTGTTTTTCAGGAGATCCGAGTCAAAACGAACTTTGTTTCTCTCCGTATATGATCCAACATATAGTTTTAATGACTTCATAGAAGCAAATTTTCTGTGAGTTGGTCTTGAGCCTTATCCTCCCATGAGATTAAGACGATATGATCCAAGGGTAGTCATCAAATAGGCATCGGTTCTTAATCATGTTTCGCAGATTGCTTGCGATCGTACATTCGTACGCCATATGAATAGGTGTTTGGCAAATTTAATAATTTCAGATAATCACAAATTAGAAAATGGGTTGAATTCAGATGTGTTCATAACTAAATATTTTGTACTCGTTGATCATATATGTGTATCTTATTTAAAAGTATGGTAAATTCATCTAATAGTAAGGAATATTTTCAAATGTTTATTTATCATCATGAACTCAATAATATATCAAAATACATAATAAAATGTATTTGTTTTGTGTTGATATCATCAAACACCTATTTTTAACACGTAAAATCCATGTCATCTGCTAGCTGGACATGCCACGTCATTTCTTGTTGGATATTAGGAGTACACTTAACATATATTAAGGGTTTAAATGTACATTATAATTAAGATTAGGACTAGACTATGACTAGGATTAGTTAAGCTTGGCTTGCAAGGCAAGGAAGGTCAATGTTGCCGGTTTCATGGTGATGTCGGTTGGGGAGAATCCTTAACCGACTATTACATGGTTTCTTTATCCCCTCATCTCTATAAATAGAGATGAGGGGGTGCTAGTTCTTAACATTCTACTTCCTCGTTGTAAGCTTTATTGGTTCTAATAAAGGAGTGTTCGAGGGAAATAACGTGTGCATATATTCTCGTCGATTTCTTTGTAGTCTCTCGTGTTTGCTACTTGTGCTCGGTACAACTCGCGATCTAGTTTTTTCCGCGATTGAACTTCAGGTTTGTTGTTGAGGTATTGTCCAACAAGTGGTATCAGAGCCACTTGGTCATCGAAGTTCGAGTGCTAGTTCGTGGTTTCGAGTTAATCCGAGGTGCCGAGTTCGTTCGAGGTTTGGGTTATCGAAAGTTGCAGGTCGAGCGAGAGGTTGAAGAAGTATCGGTCGTGGTTTTCTTAGGTTTCAAGTTAGTGGCCGGGTTTGCTTGTTCGGAATCGAGGGTCTAGGGTTATTCTAATAAATTCGATTTGCAAGAAGGGTTTTTAGCAACAAGGGGAATATTGCACATGGCTTGTGAGACTTGTCTGTAAAGTTAGTTAAAAAAGAACATGACAAGGTTTTTAGCAAGGTATAAGAAGAATGTCTAGTTCTATAACTTGGTTTGACATCGAAAAATTCGATGGGAAGAATGACTTCGGGTTATGGCAAATAAAGATGCGTACTTTAATGGTACAGCTGGGATGTAATATTGCATTAGAGACATTACCCGCGAACATAGAAGCAGGTGAAAAGGCTACTTTGATGAAGAAAGCATACAGTACCTTGATTTTATGCTTGGGAGACTAGGTTTTACGAGAAGTTACCAAGGAAACAACTGCTGCAAGAATTTGGACGAAGTTGACTAGTCATTATATGACTAAGTCCTTAGCAAACAGACTGTATCTGAAGAAGAAGCTGTACACGTACTATATGAGTCCAGGTACGAAACTGGGTGATCATATAGTTGAGTTTAATAAGATGATACTTGATTTGGCGAATATTGATATCGAGGTTGAGGATGAGGATTAGGCACTTATGTTACTTACATCGTTACCATCGTCTTAGGAAAACTTTCTAGATACATTTTTGTATGGGATGGAATCCTTGACAATGGAGGATGTTCTTGCAACTCTGAATTCAAGAGAGTTGAATAAAAGAACTAAAGGCACAAAGGAAGAAACTGGTGACGGGTTATATGTAAGGGGAGGGTCAGATCATTCAAGGAAAGCTCATTCTGGTGGAAGTTCGCGGTTCAAGTCAAGGGGTGGAACTAATAAACTCAAGTGCTTCATATGTCATTCAGAGGGTCATCTGAAGAGAGATTGTCCAATGAAGAAGTCAAGTGGGTTTGTCAAGAAGGGTAAGCATAATCAGGATTCTGATTCTTCTGATGACGAGGGTAACACCTACTTTGGAGAAGCCTTAGTGGTAGTCGGGAATGATGAGATGGCTGAATTGGTAATGGATTCAGGTGGGTCTTATCATATGACACCTAGGAGGGACTTCTTGTATGACTTCAACGATGTTGATGGTGGTTCGGTTCAGTTAGGTGATAACAGGACATGCACTATCAGAGGGACATGAAAAGTGAAGATACAGTTGCATGATGGATCAAGCTTTATACTGGATGATGTCAGGTATGTTCCAGGGTTAAGAAAAAGCTTAATTTCATTGGGTACTCTTGAAAAAGAGGGTTATACTGTGAATATGCAGATGGGCAGAGTCAAGGTGATCAAAGGTTGTTGGGTTATGATGTCTGGGATCAGGAAAGAGAACTGTGTGTATACTCTTGAAGCAAAAGTGGAATTTTGGTGTACAAAAGCATGGAGGTTCAAAACAAGTTGGGTTCAAACAACTTGGTCCTGGTGTTAAAACAAGAGTCCATGGAGTGTAGGTTGATGAACATGTTTGGTTTGAGGTGGAACTGCAGGGAGCTCAAGGGAATCGTGAAGCTGAGGATGTTCTGGTTAGTAACGATGATGCGACAGTGACTCAAAGAAAGTTGGAGGACAAGCAACTTGAAGAAAAGACAAACACGGATTGCTTTGTAAAGGAGCAGGAAAAGCAACACCTTGGTATAAAGGTGGGGGCAGACATTACGGTAACCAAAGTACCTGGTCAAGAGGGTGCAGAGGGTAATGTTGTTGAAAAGAAGAACGTGAAGGAGTCTACAGAAGCTAATCTTGGAAGATTACTGAAGTACAATGCCTGGTCGACAAGGTGGTCCCCAGTTCGAAGTTCCTGCACTAACAAAAGATGCTGAGTATCGGTTATGTTTAAGTGTTACTCCTAAGATGGAAATTGTTGAATATTAGGAGTACACTTAACATATATTAGGGGTTTAAATGTACATTGTAATTAAGATTAGGACTAGACTATAACTCAGATTAGTTAAGCTTGCCTTGCAAGGCAAGGAAGGTCAATGTTGCCTGTTTCATGGTGATATCGGTTGGGGAGAATCCTTAACAGACTATTACATGGTTTCTTTATCCCAATATCTCTATAAATAGAGATGAGGGGGTGCTAGTTCTTAACATTCTTCTTCCTCGTTGTAAGCTTTATTGGTTCTAATAAAGAAGTTTTCGAGGGTAATAACGTGTGCATATATTCTCGTCGATTTCTTTGTAGTCTCTCGTGTCTGCTACTTGTGCTCGGTACAACTCGCGATCTAGTTTTTTTCGCGATTGAACTTCGGGTTTGTTGTTGCAGTATTGTCTAACATTTCCATATGGTCATCTTCCTCAATTTTTTCTGCTACATTTTCCGGTGATGTCTCTTGTGCAACCTTGGGTCTTCCAAACATATTCAGATACATGTTTTTCTGTTTCCCCCGTTTCAAAAAGATTGTTATAAGTTAGGATTTTAATGATGGTGGTTTGTTATTTGATGGTCTGGAGATAAGGGACGGTGACATCAGACGATGGCGGTTGAAGATAGTAATGCTAGGGTGATGGTGGTGGTTTGCTATATGAAGAAGATTGGTGGTGATTGTTATAAAGTGGTTACCGATGGTGGTAGGTCCTATGGCGGTGGAAGAGATGAGGTAGTGACATGGAGGGTGGAGGCCAATGGTGATGATTATAGAATATCATGGTGGTGGTGTTGTAAAGAAGATGAGTTTGATAAAAGAAAAAAGAACTACTAAACAATTTTTACCTGTCTATCGTAGCTGGTCATGACACATCAGTAAAAGTATGATATCGAAAGGAAGGGTTTGTTTGGTAAAAGTAGCAGTGGGCAGTAGCTGTGAGCAGCTAACCGCTCATAGCTTCTTAAAAAAGTATTGGAAAAACGTTTATTCCTAAAAAATAGCAAAGCTCACCGCTCCTTTGGCAAACGAACAATCAAAATCAAAAACTAATTGCTCACCGCTCATCGCCAAAAAAAAAAAAACTTCAAAAAAACTCTGCACTAAACATAGCCGAAGTAATAAAATTTGCAAAATATTGTACTACCTCCGTCTCAAAATTATTGTCCATATTTCCATTTTAGGATGTCTCAAATTAATTTTCCACCTTCCTTTTTATGTACTCCCTCCGTCTCATATTTATTGTTCATATTTCCATTTTAAGATGTCTCAAAATTATTGTCCACTTTCCTTATTTAGTAAAAACTAGAGAATCTAGTGGAAGAATATTCTATTTTAGTGGTTGAAAATTAAAGTGTTCCCACTTTTATTAAACTTTGTGTATTCTCTCTCATGACAATAATTTTGAGACGGGGGGAGTAAAAATTAGGGAATATAATAAAGGAATATTCTCTTTGGGTAGTTGAAAATAAAAGTGAGAATAAAAGTGACCTCACTTTTATTAAACTTTGTAATTCTTGTCTCCTGACAATAATTTTGAGAAGAATTGAGCAGTATTTTTTTGTTATAAGACTACAACTGAACATATGTAAAAATTCCTTACTTTTTATATGCACTTAACCCTTACATGTATATACAACAGCAAGCTTGGCCACAAAAGAACAAGAATAATTGATATTGCTCTCACGTTCTTATTTTCATTTACAACGTTTTCTATTTTTTTATACCCATCAGGTAACCTTTAAGAAGTTCATTTCTTAGAAAATAACAATATTTGTAGTTAAATAATCACACATGTTAATAGTAATACCATGATCGAAATTAAATATTCATGAAAAATCACATTGCATGTTCTAAAAGTAGAGTATTAGGTTAAGACGTGATTTTATTTGTCACTTGAGCACCAACGTGGTTCCTTTAAATTCATTTAGTGTTCGAACCAAGATTGATTTTATGATATTGTTGTATTTTCGGTCAGAAAAAAGTTTCGCAATTAGAGGGAATTGTTTATTTAGCTGTAACTTTTCTCTAAAGAGTTTTTTTTTTTTTTTTTTTTTTTTTTTTTTTTTTTTTTTTTTTTGCTAAAACTAAGACACTGAACTAAAGGTTTTTTCTTAGTTTTGGGTTTCTTTTGTTTGGATTATGGTTTTATCATCAGTTTTTCCATTCGCCAAGCTTTTCAACAGTTTGAACTCACTTTTGTTAATTATATTAACTGTAAACAAAATTAAACTCATTTAAGCTCAATTATAAATCTAATAACAACAAAAACAAAATAAACAATCATATTATATATAGATATAAGGTGATGTATTCTATGCAATATATATATATATATATATATATATATATATATATATATATATATATATATATATATATATATATATATATAGGGGAAAGTTAAAATAAAAAGACAAATATCCGTAAAAAGAATAAAAAGATTTTTTTTTCAAAAAGTTCTCGAAAAATTCCAAAAGAATTCTACAAGATCGGGTATGTTGGTGCATAAAACTTTTGTGAAAGAAGTTTTTCTAATTTTGAGTTTTTACACGTTTTTATAATGCACAAAAAACGAATTTTAATGCGCAAAAAAATTTTAATGCTCAAAAATTTCAACTTGTTTTAGTTAGATGAGCAATGTTATTTTGATGAAAAAAGTCAAAAGAAGTTGGGTCCAAAAACGAATTTTTGATGCACAAAAAAGCGATTTAATGCACAAACGTATTTTTTTTATAATTTTTTAGATAAAGTATCTACTTTTAGATAAACTTCCTTTAGAACGTTTCATGCACCAATATACCCGATCTTGTGGATTTTTTTTGGAATTTTTCGAGAGCCTTTTTAAAAAAAAATTTCTTTTTATTCTCATATATATATATATATATATATATATATATATATATATAATAAAAGAAAGTTTTTTTTTTATTGTGTACATGTCATTTAATCCAAGCTGGGCACTCTATCTACGTCATTAAAGCCACCTCACCTATTCCACGTCATCTATAACAGCTTGAATTATGCAGCCATTTAGTGAAGTTTCTTTGACTTTTGACCCGAAATTGTTATTTTCTTTACTCCTTCTTTGACTTGGAAATTGATTCTTCAACAACTGTACCTTTCAACCGAAGATATTGTATACGGTCTAATTTCAACGAATTCCACAAGAACATGACCGGTAATTTCGATTTCTAATTTCAAGTTTATTAACATTTAAGATTCTTTAATTTCAATTTCTTAATAAAAGGTTTTATTAATTTGATTTTAGTCATTTTACATATTAACATGACGGATGGTGGGGGTTATATTAATTTTGATTCAATTTTGAAAGCAGTTTTTTCAAACATCTATGTGATGTCGTAATCTTGCGGGTGGTGATCCAGTTTACTTAATAGTGACCAAGGTACCATAATCTTTGTTAAGTGGTCTAAATTGATGTTTGTTCTTGCTAATGTGGCCTATTATGTCCACGTAACTAATTTAATTTTTACTCTAGATCATAGCTTGATTTATGCAACAACAAATATTTACTCTGCATGTTTATTCATTTCATTAACAGCTCGATATTTATCATGTTCATGCTCTTCATATATAGTTTACTATACACTGTTTTTGTTGCTTAAATTATAGTGAGCCTCTTTGTTAATCTACTAAATATGTCATTTCTGTTTGTTTAACGTCAAGATAAAATGTCTTTAGGCTTTTGACCCATACATTTATACGTTACATGAGTCTTCTATTTTTTACACATCTATCAAATGTGACATTATTATAATGTATCATTATTTACTAAGCTTGCTCTCAAAATAAAGCATATATGGGTTTCGTTGTATATTCTATATTTTATGTTGCTCTCATTATAACTTTTTTACAAAACTTATGACATTGTGTTACTTGATACAATTTTTTTGTAAAAGCAATGACAAGGATATTAGATGATCAATATAGACTATAACACCCGACATGTTAATACGTCCTATAACATTTGAATCTGAACACAAGACTTAAGTATTTGAAACATAATACTTGAAATCTAAAACACTTGAATCTATAACCTATGTGAATAATTAATCTCGGTATATTTGTTCTACTAATGAAAGTATCACATGACCCAAAAGTTATCATGGACCGAATATCATTTATTTGTACACAACATATAAGCCTAGTCCTTTACTAAAAAATAATAATAATAAAAATATATATATATATATATATATATATATATATATATATATATATATATATATATATATATATATATATATATATATATATATATCACACGTTTGAAATGTCGCCAACTTTCTTTATTAATTTTGTACACCACCTGCTCTATACATGAAGATATCACACGTTTATAAATTCACTTGGGCCAAATTCCATTTGATTTTTTTTGTGCACAATATAGCAACACCAAATTTATCCTAAACTATATTTATCACACGATAAAGGGATCTTATGGACCAAAGATAAATTAAACATGCATGTGCACAACTTATATAACTTATAATAAGAGATTATATAAACTTTTGAATTCAAGATTTTCCTGGTCTGTTGGGTACTCCTCATTACTCGGCATTTTCCTCCTCTATATCTCATCCATTTCTGCTCATTTGTTAACAACATTTCACACATTCAAAACACCTACAAAACCCTAAAGTATAACACAATGCGGCAGCTGAGTTTTATGGTGCATTCGAGTGGGTAAAAGGTGGACGAGGGGTGACTCAAAGGTGGTTTTAAGGAGGCTGGTTAAGGTGTTGTTGGTCGTGGTATTTCTGGTTCAAGAAAGGTGGTGTACGAGCGTAGAGATTCTGGTTCGAGAGGTCGTGTTTTGGTCGTAGTATAAATCAGGTTCGAAGGGGTTGATTCGTGAGTTTCCGGTTTCGATTCTTGGTCTTGTGCTTTCGTTTTATCCGACTAAGGTATCCATAAAACCTTCCTCGTTTTACACTTTACGATAAGCGACCAGTAAAACATGAAAACATAATATACGACCTGATATGTCTCGTGAATATGATCACACATATGAACTCTTTATGTCACATGAAATAATGAAACATGTAAACTTGTACGTAAACGTTTACGGTATGTAAAACTGATCTATTTGCTTTATTAAAATGAGTGTACGATTCGAAACGGGTCACATAAATAAGGAAAGCGTATAGCATGTGATCGACCTGCATGTTAGTACTTTAACACATGAAATCTGTATAGAACAGGTTAAATATATGGTGGTTATACGAACTAAAACATCTCATGTATATAACGTTGGACATCGAAACAAATCTGTTGCAGACCACCTGTTTGGTTTAGCGCATTGTGTCTGTTTCAATCTGTTAGTACTACGTCTCATGTACAGCTAATAAAATGAAACTGCATGCATGCTTTTATACGACATTTTCACACATGCAATCACTACTCAAAACTTGATCTGCTGGTCCATGTTACTTGACCCAATTCGTGAGGTTCCTATGTCGAATTATTTTGTAATCGATCTGATATATAAGTAAAGCAATATCTCATTATTGAGCTAAAAATATAACATAAAAAGACTTCATGCATATTCATATTGATATAGTAGTTTCGACATGAAATAAAAGAATAAAGGGTGCGTATCGTTTTCGGTAATGTTTCTATTATAAGGTTATACGAAGGAAAGAAATTCCATGTATCTTATAACACTTTTAGTCAACTTTTATTATTTCATATTTAACCCTAAACCTTGCTATTTAGACACTTTAAACCCTAAACTAATGTGAAGTGTCATAACTGACCCTAATCTATAATACTCCCTCCGTCCCAATATTATTGTCCAGTTTGAATTTTCAAAGTCAAACTGGTTCAACTTTGACCATAAATATATATTTTTTATTATATAATACTTGATGAAAAATTATACCATTGAAAAGTACATTTAAAACCCAATTCATTTATAAATTTTGCATCAAATATTATATAACACCCACAAAAATATTTAAAGTCAAAGTTGAAGACGAAAGACTAAAAAAGTCAATAGTGGACAATAAATTTGGGACGGAGGGAGTAATATTCTTTTTGAGTAATTTAGTATAATTAAGTGTTAAGTATAATTATAAAAGGTTAAACAGAATTAATCGGGAATTTACTCAGTATGAAAACTTACTAAATTGGAAAGCCTGCCTAAAATAGAACGTTACTTAAAATGGTTATATTACTTAAAGTGGAAACTTACTAGATATAGAAGGTTACTATAATTGGCAAGTTACTAAAAAATGGAAAGTATACTAATATGAGTAACCTAATTCATATGGACTTAAAGTAATACTTGGTTATTGATTCGTATAGGTTCTGTCAAGCGGGAGTGACTCTGTGTCTTGTGATCCATTTATCTTTGTTTGCTTTTGCAGTTTTAGGTACAAATATTCTACCCTATCTCAGTAAGGGTTTTGATCTCATGACTTTTCAATCTTTGACTTGATTCATTTGCTATGATATGATTCATTCGATATGAGTCTTTGCTATGATCCCTTCGATATGATTCCTTGATATGATTCGTTTGATATTATCATTTGATATGATTCTGTTTGCTATCCATTCTGTTATGATGATTTGATTACTATCTCCTTGATATGAGATTCTGTTCTGTTATGCTCTGGGAGCTTTGATATGATTATGGATAGCTTTGCTTTGTTTGCTCTGATATGTTCTGTTCTGATGCCCGAGTTTTTAGTCTACTCATGGAGGTACCATGGGCTTGTCATTGAGGCACCAATGGCTTGACACTATCTGGGGCGGTGTGATTAGTCCCCGGCGTCCCCGTCTGTTTATGATATGATATGTGATCACTTGGCCACTTTGGATATATGTATGTTTGTTTGTGGGGGGCGTATGGATGCATCCTAGGTATGTTTGATATGATATGATAAGATTTGATTTTGTGACTGGCTGTACGTGCCTTGTACCCCTTTCACGTCTCGTACTTGGAGGTCGCCCCTCAATGTACACCCTATGAATTGACGGATATGTGATTATGTGATTTGAGACCTATTCGAGTATCTCGTTAGGTCGGCTCGTGGCTTTCCTATGTTTCTTATGTCTATTCGAGTATCTCATTAGACGCGCCTTTGTTGATACGTGCTCTATGATTCTGATTATGCTTACATTTGATATCTTCATTATGATTCATTCGTTTGACTTGTGATACATTATGCTCATTCTTATGATCCTTCTCCTTTCGTTTGCTTATTACTACTGATTTGCATATATATCTGTTCACTGGGCTTTTTATGCTCAGCCGTGTTTTCTTTTCCATGCGGCAGGTAATAAGCGGGAATCTGGGCTCGAGTGTTAAGAGTAGGAGCATAGCGGACCTACCCTATTTAGTTTCCCCATTGTTTGGATGATCATGGAACTTATGTTGGATTATTTACTTCATTTTATTTCCTTTTGACTTATGTTGGATTTTGTAATGTTTAAGTCTTGATGTTCATGACTTATGTTATTTATGAAGTCTTCCGCTTGCGTAATATTCTTTATATGTTCTGATATGTCACCATAATGTGATACTTTAGCCCTTCTCGGGTTGGGGTGTTACAATTATGGTATCAGAGCCAGGTTCTGACCTGTAGGACTTTATCTATGACCTGTGAGGATTGGGTAGACATTAGGCTTCCTTCTGATTCGATCTTTCCTTTCGTATTTTGATTCCTAACCGTTAATTTCTTTCGTTGGTTCGTTTATGATCTTTCAGATGGTTAACACTCGTTTCACCGATGAATTCACTTCCAACCCTGCCTTTGAAGCAGCAGTTCAACGGCGGGTGGACGCATTGATTCCCAACATTTCTGCCCGTATTGCTGAAGAGATGCATCGCAACCACCCAGGTTCTAGTGGAGGTTCGGGTGGTGGTAACCCACCATCTACTATCGCTACATGGTTGGAGAAATTCTCAAAACAGAAACCCAAATCATTCAGTTCCGTTTTTTCTCCTTCTGAGGCACAGGATTGGCTTGGCCACATTGAAAAGTTGTTTGAAGTGTTGGGATGCGGGGACGAGTTCAAAGCAAGGTTGGCGACTTACAAGTTTGAGGGCGATGCCCTAATTTGGTGGAAATCCTACAAGGCGGCCAAGGGTGATGACTTTATGACTACTTTGACTTGGGCTGGTTTTCAGGAAATCTTTCTGCTTCATTATTTTCTACTGTCCGAGCAAGAGAAGTTCGAGCGTGAGTACCATAATATCTACCAGTACGAAAGGGAAACAAGTACAGAGTTTATGAAGAGGTTCCTTAGATTGGCTGGCTTTATGGGTGTAAGAGCTGGCACTCAGGCTGAACAGGCGAAAAAGTTCAAATGGGCGTTAAGGAACGAGGTTCTGGAGGGTATTGTCAACACACACTTTGATGATGTCGCCCAAGTGGCGAATGCGGTTCGTAATCTGGAGATTCTGAAGGAAAGGGCCAAACAGGGAGTGAAGAGGAACTATGAGGGAGAGCCAGTGCAGTCAGGTCAGGGTAATGGTCAGAGAGGGAACAATGCTAGAGGAGGTGATCGTAGGGGACATGACTATCGGGGTTATGGTAGATCGGATCAGGGTAATTACAGATCTGGACGCGATTATCAGCATCGCGACCACCAACAGAGGGATAGGCAGAACAGAGGGCGACAAGATTCTCGTGGTTCAGGTTCTTATGGTCAGAATGGTTATGTCAGAACGGAGGAGTGTAAGACTTGTGGGAAGCGTCACTCTGGCCAGTGCAACAGGGTTACGAGAGCTTGTTTTATTTGTAACCAAGTGGGACACATGGCTAGGGATTGTCCCAAGGCGGGTGATAGAAATGGCAGAAATGATAAGGGAAATAGTGGGAACCGTCAGCAGAACTTCCAGGGGCGTGTTCATTCGATGACTAGGCATCAAGCCGCGAACTCCTCAGGTACCATCTCGGGTTTTCTTCATTTATTTGGTCGTACAACATTTACTTTATTTGACACGGGCACTACACATTCAGTGATTTCTAACTCATTTGCTAAACATAGTAATATACTTGCAACACCATTAAAACAAACTCTATCTATCTCTACTCCTATGAAGAACCGTGTGATTATTGATCGTGAATATCTAAACTGCCCTATTCGTTTTGACGATAAAATCCATTCTGCCAATTTGCTTCCGCTGGATATGTACGATTTTGATATCATCTTGGGTATGGACTGGTTGTCCGAGCATCGGGCGATAATTGATTGTCATACCAGACGAGTTATATTTGGTAATTTGTATGCTCCTGAATTTGTTTACCAAGGTTCCAAACCTGGTATTTCTATTAAGATCATTTCTGCTCTAAAAGCTCGTTCACTACTTTCTCATGGTTGTGAGGGTTTTCTGGCTTCAATTAAAGATACTTCTTTAGACGGTCCTTGTATTAATGATCATCCCATTGTTTGCGAATTCCCTGACGTCTTTCCTGATGAATTGCCGGGTATGCCACCCGAGCGAGAGGTTGAATTTAGCATTGATCTGATTCCGGGTGCCGAACCCATTTCTAAAGCTCCTTACCGTATGGCGCCTATTGAGTTAAAGGAATTCAAAGAACAGTTGCAGGATCTTCTTAATTCTGGTTTTATTCGTCCGAGTGTTTCTCCTTGGGGTGCTTCGGTGTTGTTTGTGAAAAAGAAGGATGGAAGTATGAGGTTATGTATCGATTACCGTGAGTTGAACCGTATTACCATTCGAAACCGTTATCCGCTTCCCCGTATTGATGATTTATTTGATCAACTTCAGGGAGCTAAATTCTTCTCTAAAATCGATTTGAGAACAGGTTACCATCAGTTGCGAGTGAAGGAACAAGATGTTCCTAAGACTGCATTTCGCACTAGATATGGTCACTATGAATTTCTCGTGATGCCTTTTGGGTTGACGAATGCTCCAGCCGTTTTCATGGATTTGATGAACCGTGTATTTCACGAGTACCTTGATAAATTTGTCATTGTGTTCATTGATGATATTTTGGTATATTCTAAGACGAAGGAGGAGCATGAGCAGCATCTTCGCATTGTTTTGGAGATTCTACGGCAGAAGAAGTTGTATGCTAAATTTTCTAAACGTGAGTTTTGGTTAAGGCAAGTAGCATTTCTGGGTCACGTCGTATCCGCTGATGGTATCAAAATGGATCCGGCAAAGGTTGAGGCAATCACAAAATGGCCAAGACCTACGAATGTGACTGAGGTTAGGAGTTTCTTGGGGCTTGCTGGTTATTATCGGAGGTTTGTAGAGGGATTCTCACGTATAACTTTGCCTATGACACAGCTGATGAGGAAAAGTGAGAAGTTTATATGGACTGATGAGCGGGAACAACGTTTTGAGGAATTGAAGAAACGATTAGTCTCGGCTCCTATTCTTACTCTTCCTTCGGGTACAGGTGGCTATCAAATATACAGTGACACAGCGGATGCTCTCAGTAGAAAATGGGGTATGATTGCTAGTCTTGAGCTCGAGCATAGGATACTCAATTATTTGGAGCAGATGGAGGTAGAGTTATGTATTCGGGGATATGATGGTTACTGGGCTAGTCTGAAGGTTGAGTCTAACCTTATCTTACGGATCAAGGAGGCTCAGAAGGATGATGGTGAATTGTGGTCGATTGTTCAGAATGTGGAGGAAGGGAAGCAGACAGAATTTCGGATTGATCATGATGGGGTTGTTTGGTTTGGTGATCGTTTATGCGTTCCTAACGATCCTTCTCTTCGTGAAGCTGTGTTGTCTGAAGCACACAGTTCTCCTTTCAGTATTCATCCGGGTTCTACCAAAATGTATAGGGATTTGAAGCAACATTTTTGGTGGAATGGTATGAAACAAGAAGTGGCGATGTATGTAGCTAAGTGTTTGACCTGTCAGCAGGTTAAGATGGAACATCAGCGCACCAGTGGTCTTTTGCAGCCATTAGATATTCCAACCTGGAAGTGGGATCAGATCTCGATGGACTTTGTTACCGGATTGCCTCGTACTCTTAAGAAGAATGACACTATTTGGGTGATTGTCGATCGTTTAACCAAATCTGCTCACTTCTTGCCTATTCGGAAAGAACATTCGGTGGGTAAGTTGGGAGAAATCTTTCGTCAGGAGATCGTTCGTTTACATGGCACGCCGGCAGCCATCATATCAGATAGAGATCCGCGTTTTACCTCACGTTTCTGGAGGGGGTTACAAAAAGCTTGGGGTACTCAGCTCAAGTTCAGTACGGCTTTCCATCCACAGACCGACGGGCAGTCAGAACGCACCATTCAGACGTTGGAGGATATGTTGAGGTCCTGTGCTTTAGAATGGACGGGACATTGAGATGAGTACTTGTGTTTGGTAGAGTTTGCTTATAATAACAGTTGGCATGCGAGTATTAAGATGGCACTTTTCGAGATGTTATATGGTAGGAAGTGTAGGGCTCCTGTTTGTTGGAATGAGGTTGGTGAACGCCTCATTGAAGGTCCTGAATTGATTGAGGAGACTAACGAGAAGGTTGCTATGGCTAGGGAAAAGCTCAAGGAAGCTAGAGCTAGACAGAAGAACTATGCAGACCATCATCGTCATGCCTTAGAGTTTAGTCCTGGTGATCGTGTATTCCTTAAGGTTTCTCCGTTCCGTGGTGTTAGACGTTTTGGTATTCAGGGGAAACTTAGTCCGCGTTACATCGGACCATTCGAGATTTTAGACCGTGTTGGTGAGGTTTCGTATCGTTTGGCATTACCTCCGCAACTTTCCCATGTGCATAATGTTTTCCATGTATCACTCCTGAGGGGATATAATTATCATCCTCTCCATGTTGTTTCATATCCGTTTGACCAAATTCAAGAAGACTTATCTTTTGTTGAGGAGCCTGAGGCTATTTTGGAGCGTCAGGATCGAGTCATGAGAAACAAAACTATTCCGTTCATTAAGATTCTTTGGAGGAACCATCCTGAGAGCGAGGCTACTTGGGAGACCGAGGAATCCATGCGTGCTAGTTATCCGCACTTCTTTTCGTGACTCGGTACGTTTCGTTTTGAACTTCCTATTTCAAATTTCGCGGACGAAATTTTCTTTTAAGAGGGGAAGAATTATAACACCCGACATGTTAATACGTCCTATAACATTTGAATCTGAACACAAGACTTAAGTATTTGAAACATAATACTTGAAATCTAAAACACTTGAATCTATAACCTATGTGAATAATTAATCTCGGTATATTTGTTCTACTAATGAAAGTATCACATGACCCAAAAATTATCATGGACCGAATATCATTTATTTGTACACAACATATAAGCCTAGTCCTTTACTAAAATATATATATATATATATATATATATATATATATATATATATATATATATATATATATATATATATATATATATATATATATATATATATATATATATATATATATATATATCACACGTTTGAAATGTCGCCAACTTTCTTTATTAACTTTGTACACCACCTGCTCTATACATGAAGATATCACACGTTTATAAATTCACTTGGGCCAAATTCCATTTGATTTTTTTTGTGCACAATATAGCAACACCAAATTTATCCTAAACTATATTTATCACACGATAAAGGGATCTTATGGACCAAAGATAAATTAAACATGCATGTGCACAACTTATATAACTTATAATAAGAGATTATATAAACTTTTGAATTCAAGATTTTCCTGGTCTGTTGGGTACTCCTCATTACTCGGCATTTTCCTCCTCTATATCTCATCCATTTCTGCTCATTTGTTAATAACATTTCACACATTCAAAACACCTACAAAACCCTAAAGTATAACACAAGGCGGCAGCTGAGTTTTCTGGTGCATTCGAGTGGGTAAAAGGTGGACGAGGGGTGACTCAAAGGTGGTTTTAAGGAGGCTGGTTAAGGTGTTGTTGGTCATGGTATTTCTGGTTCAAGAAAGGTGGTGTCCGAGCGTAGAGATTCTGGTTCGAGAGGTCGTGTTTTGGTCGTAGTATAAATCAGGTTCGAAGGGGTTGATTCGTGAGTTTCCGGTTTCGATTCTTGGTCTTGTGCTTTCGTTTTATCCGACTAAGGTATCCATAAAACCTTCCTCGTTTTACACTTTACGATAAGCGACCAGTAAAACATGAAAACATAATATACGACCTGATATGTCTCGTGAATATGATCACACATATGAACTCTTTACGTCACATGAAATAATGAAACATGTAAACTTGTACGTAAACGTTTATGGTATGTAAAACTGATCTATTTGCTTTATTAAAATGAGTGTACGATTCGAAACGGGTCACATAAATAAGGAAAGCGTATAGCATGTGATCGACCTGCATGTTAGTACTTTAACACATGAAATCTGTATAGAACAGGTTAAATATATGGTGGTTATACGAACTAAAACATCTCATGTATATAACGTTGGACATCGAAACAAATCTGCTGCGGACCACCTGTTTGGTTTAGCGCATTGTGTCTGTTTCAATCTGTTAGTACTACGTCTCATGTACAGCTAATAAAATGAAACTGCATGCATGCTTTTATACAACATTTTCACACATGCAATCACTACTCAAAACTTGATCTGCTGGTCCATGTTACTTGACCCAATTCGTGAGGTTCCTATGTCGAATTATTTTGTAATCGATCTGATATATAAGTAAAGCAATATCTCATTATTGAGCTAAAAATATAACATAAAAAGACTTCATGCATATTCATATTAATATAGTAGTTTCGACATGAAATAAAAGAATAAAGGGTGCGTATCGTTTTCGGTAATGTTTCTATTATAAGGTTATACGAAGGAAAGAAATTCCATGTATCTTATAACACTTTTAGTCAACTTTTATTATTTCATATTTAACCCTAAACCTTGCTATTTAGACATTTTAAACCCTAAACTAATATGAAGTGTCATAACTGACCCTAATCTATAATAATATTCTGTTTGAGTAATTTAGTATAATTAAGTGTTAAGTATAATTATAAAAGGTTAAACAGAATTAATCGGGAATTTACTCAGTATGAAAACTTACTAAATTGGAAAGCCTGCCTAAAATAGAACGTTACTTAAAATGGTTACATTACTTAAAGTGGAAACTTACTAGATATAGAAGGTTACTATAATTGGCAAGTTACTAAAAAATGGAAAGTATACTAAAATGAGTAACCTAATTCATATGGACTTAAAGTAATACTTGGTTATTGATTCTTATAGGTTCTTTCAAGCGGGAGTGACTTTGTGTCTTGTGATCCATTTATCTTTGTTTGCTTTTGCAGTTTGAGGTATAGATATTCTACCCTATCTCAGTAAGGGTTTTGATCTCATGACTTTTCGATCTTTGACTTTGATTCATTTGCTATGATATGATTCATTCGATATGAGACTTTGCTATGATCCCTTTGATATGATTCCTTGATATGATTCGTTTGATATTATCATTTGATATGATTCTGTTTGCTATCCATTCTGTTATGATGATTTGATTACTATCTCCTTGATATGAGATTCTGTTCTGTTATGCTCTAGGAGCTTTGATATGATTATGGATAGCTTTGCTTTGTTTGCTCTGATATGTTCTGTTCTGATGCCCGAGTTTTTAGTCTACTCATGGAGGTACCATGGGCTTGTCATTGAGGCACCAATGGCTTGACACTATCTGGGGCGGTGTGATTAGTCCTCGGCGTCCCCGTCTGTTTATGATATGATATGTGATCACTTGGCCACTTTGGATATATGTATGTTTGTTTGTGGGGGGCGTATGGATGCATCCTAGGTATGTTTGATATGATACGGTAAGATTTGATTTTGTGACTGGCTGTACGTGCCTTGTACCCCTTTCACGTCTTGTACTTGGAGGTTGCCCCTCTATGTACACCCTATGAATTGACGGATATGTGATTATGTGATTTGAGACCTATTCGAGTATCTCGTTAGGTCGGCTCGTGGCTTTCCTATGTTTCTTATGTCTATTCGAGTATCTCGTTAGACGCGCCTTTGTTGATACGTGCTCTATGATTCTGATTATGCTTACTATTGATATCTTCATTATGCTTCATTCATTTGACTTGTGATACATTATGCTCATTCTTATGATCCTTCTCCTTTCGTTTGCTTATTACTACTGCTTTGCATATATATATCTGTTCACTGGGCTTTTTATGCTCAGCCGCGTTTTCTTTTCCATGCGGCAGGTAATAAGCGGGAATCTGGGCTCGAGTGTTGAGAGTAGGAGCATAGCGGACCTACCCTATTTAGTTTCCCCATTGTTTGGATGATCATGGAACTTATGTTGGATTATTTACTTCATTTTATTTCCTTTTGACTTATGTTGGATTTTGTAATGTTTAAGTCTTGATGTTCATGACTTATGTTATTTATGAAGTCTTCCGCTTGCGTATTATTCTTTATATGTTCTGATATGTCACCATAATGTGATACTTTAGCCCTTCTCGGGTTGGGGTGTTACATAGACGTTGTTTCTAATGCACAAGCCAAGTTTATACGACGAGTTGGCTAATGATTGGGTTATTCTTTTTGTTAATCTCTTGCACACACGTTGTATTTAATGTACTTAACTAAAGGATTTTTACATCCATGTGTTTGTTTCTACTGGTTATCGTTGATAAATCATGGCTACCTCTAGCAGAAATCTATAATATGTGACTACTTATAATATATTTTCCTCATTAGTGCACGTTTTAAAAACCCTGCCCAAGTCTTGCGTTCCCCTGATGTTGTTGTATATAAAGCATAATCTCTCAACTCTTACTTATAGGGCCTCTAAAACAACAATTTCGGATTACAACCGTGTTATTTTAATGTTGCATAAATCCCAAATAATCAGTCTAACTCTTATTACAGATGATTGGATGTACAAGTTTGTATAAAACAAAGCGATTAAAATTTGCATTTCCACTATGTGCAGATATGAAAAAAAATATTGCATACTAGTATCCAATATGTTGTATACAACTCTATAGATTTCAATTAGGGCCATCTTGATAAACTGGGTAAGCTTTCTAAGCCGTATATAGGCAGCTTCATGTTGCTAAGTAATGGTTTAGTGGGCTTAATACATCATTACCATCCTAAGTTAGATTTTTTTTACGTTTGTAACACTTTTAGCCTGAAAGGGTACACTTCAATTTTTCTTGATTTTTAACTCATTAATAGTTTATATGTGTATATTTTAAACATGTAGATAAATGGGTGAGATATTATATGTGTTTCTTTTATTGTGAACAAAATTTTATTTTTAAGATAACCTGTGTTTTGTTGCTCCCTAATTCTTTATGCGGACATTACAACGCTATTACCTTTTAGAAGCTAATTAATTAGGACACTGGTTGGACTATACAAGCACAAAAATAAGTATCATTATTTAGCTTGCAAGATGTGCATAACTTTTTCAACTTTATTGTGTATAAATTACCATAATATTCTTAGCTTGACAACATTTTTCTCTCACAAGTAATCCATACTAATTGAATGCCGGATACCTTTTTAATAAGTGTCATGTTTATCTTTTCAGGATACAAGAGTTTTAAATAATTCTCATTCAAGTGGCAACACTATTGCCATCCCAATGTTGCAACTTAGTCCCTCTGACAAGAGATTCCCATTTAAGATTAATCAACTACAATTCCAATAGTTGTTTGTTTTGCCATGACTATCAATAGAAGTCAAGGACGATGTCTATTAAATATTGGAATAATTTTTGCCTAAGCCTATCTTCACCCATGGTCAGATGTAAGTTGTTGTGTCCAAGGTAAAAATGATTTTGGAGGTTTTGACATGACTTTGAACATTGTATATCATGAAGTGCTACATAAAATTTGATCTGACCGTCGTTTATCAGGAAACTATTGTTATTTGTACCTTCTAACGCTAACTTTTGTTTCATGTTAATGATTTTTTAATAAGAAGGGTATTTTTTTCAGTGTTGATTGATCTATTCTTAAAATCCCCTATACCCTTCAAACAGTTATACAAACTTTCACTTTTGTTTTCAGATTAAACATTTCTTATTGTTAATTTATATGTTTGAACTATCAATTGCAAACATTTTATAAGCCACCCGTGATTTATCACGGGTCTGTAAGCTAGTGTGTATATATATATATATATATATAAAACCCTTTTAGTACTCTATATTCTATAATCTTCTATACTCTCTAATAAAATATAGTTTTTCTACCTCCCTCTTCAACAATTTCTTCCAAGTATACTAAAGCCTATGTGACACATGTACACCATACTTTTGAATAAAAACATTTGAAAAATCAGCGTGAATAATGGTGTTGATTTTAGAAGCATTTTCGGTCAACCGTGAAACAATTGTTACATTCCAAATGAGATATGATATAACTTTGGCAAGCATAATTATTTCATCAGCGTGAACAAGAAAATTTTCATCTCAATATGTTATATTTAAAAATTGGAATGATTAATAGTGTAAGGTGCTTAAAAGACATTCTGCTTTTTATTAATATAGTTATAATTCCCGTGCACGCGTGAGTTTCTTAAAATTTTTTGAATCATATATTTTTATTTATTATAAAAAAAATAATTTAATATTTGTTTTGTTTGATTTATGATGTTTAATTATAGTGTTTTATTATTGAAGATAATTATTTAAGATTTTTAATCCTATTATTAATTACATCTTATCTATATTTTTTGTATTTATCTTCTACATGTGTTATGGATAAATATAAAATGTTACCTAATAAGAAAATAATCTTTTTTCTTTAAATAAAATTATTACTAAATAAGGTACGAATGCATTTTTTTGAAATAGAAAATTACCAATAGGGGTTTTGTTTTATTATATAAAAGATTAGTTTGTTACGACATTTTTTCTTGCAAGTAACATTGACGTTTGGTGCTCTAAAGATGATTGGTGCTTCGTTTTTATTATGTTGTTAATAACTTAAGGTCCCTAAAAGATATTGTGCTTTTTATTAATATTAGGCAAGTACCCGTGAATAACAACGAGATTTTTAGCGTCAAATAGCTGTAAGTGCGATATTGTGCTTAAGTGTTTTATATAACGTTTATACATAAATCTATATCTATATCTAAATCTATATCTATATATACTCTTTAATAAAATAGAGTTTTTCTACCTTCTTCTTCATCATTTTTTTCAAAATACACTAAAGCCTGACATTGTGACACGTGCACACCATAGTTTTGAATAAGAACACTTGAAAGATCAGCGTGAATAATGGTTTTGATTTTAGAAATTTTCGGTTAACCGGTTTTGAGTGAAAGGATTGTTACATTCCAAATGAGATATGATATCTTTGGCAAGCATAACTAGTGCAATACCCCGTGCGTTACCCGGATATAACGATTCAATAATTTAGAATGGAAAAAAAAAATATAAAACTGTTGTCTGCATATTTTATATATAAACAGAAAAAAATAATCTAAAAGTGCACAATCATTCTTATTTAATGATAATTATTTAATCTAAAACATACCAAAGTAGATAAACCACAAGCTTATAGTTTTTAGACCTTTTCATGTCATATACTAGTTTTCAGACCTTTTATAAATCTTTTCAAGGTTTATGAATAAGTTTATCCATAGTAAAAATAAGCTTATAATTTGAAAAGATTTATAAATTAATGATGTTTTACCCTTTTATAGGTTTATCATAGTGGATATCTTTAAAAATAAATTGTGCTTTTTATTAATATTAGGTTGTTACGACATTTTCTCTTGCAAGTAACACTGACGTTTGGTGCTCTAACATGATTGGTGCTTCATTTACATGTTGTTAAACTTTAACTAGCACTAACATCAAGGGCGGTACCACCCACACTGCCCCCACAAAGTTTACTCGAGTAATATCGATTGATCAGATATATGGGTAAATAATATAACTGTGAAAATTTATCCAATAGCATTACAGTCAAGTGGTTAAGGAAATTTGCATTTTCGTTGAGATATAATTTTCGATTCTTGTGCTACTCTATAGATTTTTGTGAATTTTTTGTATCCAACCTTGTTATTTTTGCTTCAACTCTTTGTGTTTTATCGATAAGAAAAAGTAGTGTGTGCTAAATATTGTGCACATCATCATCAATTCTTAGTTTGGTTCTCGCACGCAAACAAAAAACCGAAAATTCACTTTCATTAAAAGTAAAATCGATTTTATTATAGTAACAAAGGGCAAGTTACTGACATGACCCAACTGGGACTTACTTTTAACTTTTGCCCCCTATTTAAAGTTTAACTGGTACCGCCCCTAACTAACATTAAGAAGAATAAATAACAAATAAGTCATAAACAAACTGATAATTGACTGCGCTTGTATGATTGCATCATGCATGTAAAACCTAAGTGAAATGTCTTTTGGTAAATTCTCTAGGAAAAAAAAGTCTTAATTTAGGCCTAAGCCAATTACCTCTAAAAACATACACGACTAAACATATATTGACAAGTTTCCTGCTTGTAGCCTAACATGTTATAATTCGAAGAAAGGAGTATTTTTATGTGTATATCATATTCAATATTCCCGCGTCTGAACAACATTTGAACAAAAAGTACTAAGATACCATAATGGAGTATATATAAACTAGCTGGTCGAGCCACAATATGATCGTGACGATATGTGAATCCTGTGAATATATATATATATATATATATATATATATATATATATATATATATATATATATATATATATATATATATATATATATATATATATATATATATATATATATATATGGGGAAGGGATCCAATAAAAAGAATAATTAAAATGAGAAAGGTAAGAAGTAATTCTAGCCACACATTTTAATTTGGGAGGAAAAATTTGAATGCAGATGCATTCATTTTTGTAGGTGCATCTAGAATGTGTGGTTATGATTACTTCTTATCCTTCTTATTTTTATTATTCTTCTTATTTGATCATAACTTTATATATATATATATATATATATATATATATATATATATATATATATATATATATATGCGATCGACCTTAATTAAAACATCTTGTGTTGGCTCGATGATTGGAATTGCCAAATATCAACATATGATCTTCAGAGTAAACTTAAGTACTTAACAGTTAAAACTACGTAGTAATATATCTATCTATAAAATATAATAAACCAGAAAACTTTACAAGCTCTTTAAGCAGCCAATGCAATTAATATTCTGACGTGTCTTCGCTGTGATTGGTGGATGATTTAATGTGTACAACCTCTATATGCAACTCATTATTCACACCTTCTCATAAAAAACGCACAACAAACTCATTCAATTACAGATTCAAAAAAATCAAATCAATTGTCTTATTTTTGGTATGCAATAACTCTTATGAATGTAACCGAATGTCAAACTTCAATTCAAAACCTAATTAATCAATACAATCAAGAGTTCAAAAAAACAACCAAAAATAACCTACGAATTGATGTTGATTCATACCATAACACCATCTTCTCTAACACTTCACGATTAACAAGTTGAATTAAGTGTGTTTTTAAAGAAATAATGCATCACTGTCTGGTAAGTATCCATTTAATTTTAATTTTATGGTTTTGATTTAAATGTTACAAATTACAATTATTTCTGAGATTAATTACTTGATGAATTAATTTTAATATTTGTATTTGATCAGAACCATACATTTCTTTTGGTGGAAAGCATCTTGATATATTTCTATTTATTATGTTGTAATTTATTTTTGTAGGTATTATTTGATTGGGGAAGATTAACCAGGTTTGACAAGTTTTATCTCTTTTCATTCTTCAATTTAAGTGTTAGTAGATGATATGGATTGATGAAAATGATTATTTGTAGTTTATGTTCTATGTGTGTTTTTTATGCTATTTATATGATAATCAATTCCCAACAATCCATCTAATTGTTATGTATATGATAATCAATTGAGAAAGATTTTAAGCACACGCCAAGTGTTTGATGAAACGCTTTTGTTAATTTATAACTTTCTTTGTTTGTGCTTAGGGTGTTATGCGAAATGGCATATATGAAATTGAAGTTCGAAAAAAGAAAAGAGGTGCACGTTGATTTTAAGATGATGTTTTTTTTTAGATAAACACGGTACTATAATTCAAAAAACTTAATGTTGTTTTCCTCTTTACATAAGTTGCTCTTCATGTACACAGTAAAAGTTAGATGCTCTTATGTGACATGTCGGTTTGTTTTTTATTTGCTCCATGGACAGGGTGCAGTCTGGCGCTTACACTCGGAAAGCAGATCTTGGAGGTTGCATAATCATTGGGGTATATTTTTTATTTGCTCCATGTATTTATCAAAATTACACTTTCAACATCCTTTTAGATTTGAGTCATGCAATTATTCGACCGATTCAGAGATTGACATTCCTACAAAGCATCACCTAGACATGTATTTAATTCCTAGAGAAAGGTATTTAATTTAAATATAGAGAAAGGCGTAAATTGGAATCTCAAGCATGGATCAATATATGCGAGACATATGAAGCTAGAAACATGCATGTCAAATTAGATTATTATCATAAAATCAATTCGTGGTTTTTGCCAATTGTGCAGTATATGATGATCTTAATATTATATATTTTTAAAAATGGAATCGACTAAGGTTTAATACTCTAACTACATGTTATTGCTAAATGATAAAGCACGGATCAGAATATGAAAGACATACTAACATTGCATGATTAGATTATTGTTATATTGATTTGTGGCTTTTGCCGTGTGTGTACATGTGCAACTTCATACAAAAGAATAAAGTTTACTGGCATATGAGGATATGTACTTGGGTAGAGCTTTTGAGGACATGTGTGCTCAAATGTATTACAGAGGAAAAATGTTTGGTTTTAATGGTCAATAAGATTTTTTTCAGGGTTCATCAAGCTCTTGAAGAAGGAGAATAGTGTCGTGAGCACTTATTGTGATGACGTTCACGCTCTAAGCAAAGGTGCACCTACTCATGTTGTCATGGCCGAGCTTTTTAGGAAGAAAACAAGATGTTGCCATGGTCAAGATGGATCGATGCATATGTTCTCTGCTTAACATAATATTCTTGGTGGGTTTGCTTTTATCAGAGAAGGTATTCCAGTTGCCATTAGTGCAACATTCGTGAGCACGTACACAAGGGAAGTAACGGGCAGTTCATTGAGTGCTTGAACATGGCAGCTCTTTGGTGTAATACGTCTATATATTAAAGAAATGATATGGTAAAATTATAATGATTAGTAATACGTCTTTATATTACTTCTACGTATCATGTCATTTTGTTGTTTAACAGCACACAAATATATTGTTGTTTTACAGCAGACACTCCAGTATTTATAAGTGACCGAGTAGAGGTAGAATTTACATGTTGCTATTTCCACACTCATTGGCACTTCAAGAGTAAGTAATATGTTCATACATGGCTGTATTTACTTTATAAAATTTGGTTTCCATTTTTAATGAAGGTTACAATTTTGACCCACTAACTTGTGAATGGCTCAACTCATGTTTGAAAAACCAATTATATGACAACATTTTAAACAAGTTAAGACAAACCTTTGTCGTTATGACATGACCTGATATAAACCATGATGTCTTTTATTAAGTAATATTCATTTGCTAACCTTCTCTCCTTTATGCACTTCAGTGGACTACCAAACCTTATGACTGCCTCATGTAGTAAGTTTATCTATGACTTTTTCATTAGATAGTTCCAGTTTCAAACTTTACGCATCAGTTATAGCCCCATGTACTATTCTTATTTTCAGAGCATTTAATAAGAAAACAAATATTACTTCTTTCATTTTTTATGTGCTTTATTAAAGATATCTAACTTTAAAACGATAAATAGTTGGGGTTGTCTTTCTTTTTCTTATTCTTCACAAATACTAAAATACATCCATGTGAGTATTTTTAAAATTAGGCATGCTTTGATTGAAACAATTCTAAAATTTGAATACATGTTTAACAATTTATATATGTTCTATATTAGGTCTTTTTTTTGCTACTTCTAAGCTATATAAATGGTTACCACTCTAATGCAACTAAAATTCACCTAAACCCATAGCATAGTGTTTAGAATGTTGAAACAAGCTCAAGTCTCTGTTTTTTTAAGTTTTAGATATTTACCCAAGTTGGAGAAAAAGTGTGATGGGTCAATACAAGCCAATCCAGAGTAAAATCACTCCCTTTGACCCATTTTCCACTCTCTTGACCTAAATATTTCGCCCTCAACTTCTCACCGATATATTTGTTATTACTAATCAAAAGCAATAGATGCTAGGAAGAATATACTATTCGACATGCTTTTAGAAAGTTTTGATAGATTCAGCTAATCAAGTTTGCATGTGAGCATGACCTATTATATCCTAGTTTTAGGGAGGGAAATACATTCTAAATTTGGATTAGACTTGCCACTGCTGATGGTGGTGTTATCGAAGAGGGCAGTGCTGGAGAGGCAAGGAAAATAGTAACGCAAAGTGGCATGCACAAGTAAATTTCTAATGAATTTTTTATATTCAATTTCCTATTTGTTCATCTTAAAATGAATTGTTAACGTGTTTTCATAATTGCATTACACATGGCAATACTTTCTCTATCAAATACTATGTGGACTAAAGTACGTGAACTCTGCAAATGTATTGCACGAAGATCTAAAACCAAGCAACTTGCTTCCGAATGCAAATTGTGACCAAAAGGTTTGTGCATTTGTGCTTGCAGGAACAACAGATGAGAAAGATTTCATGACCGAATATGTGTGACCAGGTGGTATATACCCCGTGAGTTGTTGTTTAACTACTCAGAGTATACTACAGCCATCGATATATGGGTCGTTGGTTGCATTTTAATGGAGATTGCTTTAAAGGAGCCTTTGTTTCCGAGTAAAGACTATGTCCATCAATTGGTGCTTATAACTGAGGTAATGCCCTCCCCTTTACATGTGAACTAGAATAAGATGTCCATTCCATGCTGTCAACTTATTTTAATATGGTATATGGTTTTGAATTTTTCTTTTATGTATGCTAAGTAATATGAATTTTGAGTCTATTTTGCAGAAATGCACTTTAATTGGTTACAAAAAAAAGTGTTTAATGAAGTGCATCAGAGAGTTATTAGCATGGTGCGTATCAACGTCTTACAGTGTCAAAAGGCTAAAACACTGACCTATCACATTAGGATCTTTGACCAAGGTATGCATTGCTTTTAAAATGCTTTATCTGATATTTCTTTAAGACTACAAACATTACAGAAAGTTAGTTTAGAAGATGCGTGTAACCAATTGACTGTAAACTAGAAGATCTAATCTTGGTCCGTGTCATATTTTGACATCCTGCAAGCGTTACTCATTAGTTTTCCCACTTTTTGTTACATTTTCTATATATTTTAAAACCTACCATATAAAAAAATCATGTATGTTTCAATAATTTATAATGGAAATATTTAAAAAAAAAAAATCACTTTTAGGCCATAACTAAATGTCATTGGAGTTAAGTTTGTGTGTGTGTGTGTTTTTATTATTATTTTTTTTTAATATCAAATAGGAACTCCTGAACAATTATACGAACAATTTATATATCAAAGACGCCCTTTAGAGCCTATTTAAGTTGGTTTGTGAATATAGGATTGTGATGTTTGGATGTTGTATAGGATGGACAGGTTATAAGCGATAATTCCATTACGATTAAGGGGTGTTTGGACTCTCGACTGTTTATCATTTTCCAGCTTAGCTTAAGTGGTTTTATGGTTAGATATCATGGGCCAGTGTAATTTTGTATCAATTAGCAATTTAAAATTAGCCAGTCCCAACATGCTTATTCAAAACCGCTTATTTTTGTGCCAAAAAAAATAGATTAGAAAAACCAGATTTGATTATCCAAACACTACATTAAGCAATCCAAAACAACATGTTAGTTTCTAATGGACATAAAATCTAAGGTTTAAATATCACATTAAAATAAGCCAACTAATTAGTTTGAGCCGTGAAGTAAACTTAGTTATTTAGTATTATTAAGTTATTATCTTATCTCTTACTTTCTTGAATAATCAAAATTATTAAGTAGGGCATTTCGTGGAACCCAAGAAATAATGGAGAGAAACATGCTCCTAAGGATGTTCAGAGGAACATGAAAGGGTCTAGACTAGCACAATTTGATAAAGCCACATAGGAAGCAATGGCTGGAATTCAAGAAGATCGTGTTTCATCATATACTATGGATGGTCAAGAACGTCTTCCTTCGGTTTTGACTGCTGACAGTGGATGCTAACTGGTGACGAAAATAAGGATGAAGTTGTTCGGTCATCTCATCGCTATGAAAGTGCCCCAGACATAGTTCTTTTCAAGTTACACAGTTACATGCCAAGTATATTGTTATGAATGATTACTTAATTACTTGGTAACTAGACATTTGACCTTCTTCCCCTTTAACTATTTTGGGTCTATATGTTCACTGAGCTCGTAATTTTCTTATAAATGGTGTGCCACTAGCAGTCACATAATTTGAAGGGGAATCTTAATTCTTAATCATTTATCGCAGTTAGAGGTTGAGGCATGAACTCAGTAAATTTAATTTAGGAAATAGGCACAAAGAATGTTCAATGAATTGTTTGATTCCTGGATTGTATGATTTCTATATGTTTGTGGAGTTGTTAGGAAAATTCAAAACAATTATGTTAATGCTATCTTTCTTGATATGGAAGAACTACTGAGCTAAGTCAGCTGTAGAGACAATCAAAGTTAACTTGTCATATGCACAGGTCTATAAGCTATATACAGATATACATATATTGATAACATATAAAATATTGAATAAGTGTTTATTATGTTATTAAATTAAAAAAACGATAATGTTATAAGAGAGTATTGAGTGAAAATGAAAGTTGGGCCCACAAATATTAAAACTCCATTAAGTTATAAGGATTGGAAAACCGTAGACAATTGGCCATGGTTGCCAATTTTTAATCCCGTGTTTTGAAACAAACAAAGTTTTTGTCATCTTAAGCCAAATCCATATTCAAAAGGTGGAAACTAAACGGGCCCTTATAATATAGATATTTACAAGCATTATATTTTATACGAACAGTCATTTATAACTTATTATTGCTTTATAAGAAAAAATTTATAGCGTTTACGTTCGTTGTTCTTTCTTACTTTATTCACGTACTTATTTTTTTTTTAATAAAAAGCCCTCTAAAATCCCGTGGATTCCACGGGTCTATAAGCTAGTAAAATTATAAACGGGGTGGGAATAAAAAGAATTTGTTGCACTAATGAATGCTAGACATATTAATACACAAGTACGTACTTAGGCTGCATGCAGAAGGAGACCAAGATCGACATACACGATCGATCCCAGTCGATCGTGTCTTCTGTGGGAAGTCGGTCAACACCCGACAAAAACTCCAAACGGTCGAGGAAGCGATTGACAATCGTCCCTTTTTGTGTATATATTTTTTTCTTCTTTTTTCTTTCTTTTTTTCAAATGGGTTGAAGTCTTGAAGATTTTTGTGTGTGTGTATTTAGTGTGTGAGTTTAAATGGGTGAAGAAGATGATGTTTTTTTTTTTTTTTTGGTTAGTTGGTAGTTTTTTTGGCTGTTCATGTGATGTTTAATTTTTTATTTTTTATTTTTATTTATTTATTTATTTTATTAATGGTTTTGTAATTTTTTTTAGATATTATTTGAAAAAAAAAAAAAAAACACTTTGTCGCCCTTACTGGGGGCACTGAATCGCCTGCAGGTCGCTGGAGAGAGAAAACTGACGTGGCAGGGAAAAATAAGGGAATTCCCCTTAATGTGGGTAGCCTTAATGCACTAGAGTTACATGCATATATGATCCTCAGAGTAAAGCAGCCTCTATTGTAGGCATAATATTCCGTTAAGTTGGTCTTGAAGTGTATTGTTATATTTGTACTTGGTTGTTATTTTATTTTCCGGCCCTTTTTAATTTATACACAAAAAACTAAGTGTAACTATCTAACCATCTTCAAGGAAAGGATTATTAAACGCGAATTTTGCTACAACCACAAAAGTTTTACAAAAAAAAATCCATAAAATGATGTGGCATGACTTTTGGCCACTCATGTGAGAGAATTAGTTGGCCAAGTGAGAGCATTGAGTGGTCAAGAGGTATGCCACATCATTTTGTGGATTTTTTTGTATAAAACTTGTGTGAGTGTAGCATATCTCATTAAACGCTAGCTTGTAAATCCTTATTGTACTTTTTTTCTTCTTTATGTATATACATGAAGCTGTAAACTACGTATAACACTAGTACAAAGACAACCTCCGGCGTCGACTTTTTTTTAACCGTGCCGACGTCATGACGTCGGCAACATACCTTCTCGACGTCATGTCGTCGGCAGCAACTAGTCGACAGAGCCGCGTCGGCAACGTCCCTACCGACGAATAACGCCGACGACAGTGCGGGACCCACATGATTTTTGGTCAAACGAATGGGGGTGTCCGACATTTTGTTACCGACGTCAGGTCGTCGGTAATGTAATAATTATTTAACGCATTAATTAGATTAACTTAATTTAGTCAACGAAAGTCAAATTTTTTTGTAAATGGTGCCGACGACATATAGTCGGTACCGTTTGAAATTAGTCACCACGTGCGTTATTATGCCGACGACGTGTAGTCGGCACCGTTTGAAAATAGTTAATATGTGTATTATATTGCCGACGTCATATAGTCGGTACCGTTTGAAATTAGTCACCATGTGCGTTATTATGCCGACGCCCTGTAGTCGGCACCGTTTGAAAATAGTTAATATGTGGATTATATTGCCGACGACATGTAGTCGGCAAGAAGTTATACTGCAGCTGCACAGCAGCCTGCGCAGCTGCCCTGCCCAGATTTTTGCCGCAAAATTGTGCAGCAAAAATCTACCAATTCCAGTTTCATGTCCTGCTCTCATAACAACACATTCCAACACAAAACAATGGCTAAAACGACTATAAAGTTTATAACGGCTAAAACGGTTATATATAACCACTAAACAATTAATAAACTTTACAAAACGGCCATAAACTTTATAACACCCTCAAAATACATCATAAAGTTTACAAAACGGGTGTTATAATCGCTAAACGTAGCTACTATATCTACAAATGTTGCAATATCCTAAGTGTTCAAAGATAATAAGATTGGGGTCGTCCGGACATAGTTCCAAAGACAAAACAACACAAAATAATACCTCTACAGCCCATCGTCGTCATACAGCCCCTCGTCGTCATCCTGATCATCATCAGAACTCCCGCTGCGAGAGCCACTCCCGCTGCGAGAGCCACTCTCGCTGCCAGAGCCACTCTCGCCGCCTGAGCCCTTCGCGGGAGCGCCTGCGCCGCCTCCAGCTGCATGACGAGAACCACTCTGGCTAATAAACGCCTCCCATGTTGGGTTTGTCGAGACAAAACGTGTCAACAACTCAAGCTGCTTCTCAGTTTTCTTGGCTTTCTTTCTTTCTTTCTCCTTCTCTTTCTTAGCATCATCCACTATCGTTTTAAATTCATCAATCTTCTCCTGAGCTTCAGCAAGCTTCCTGTCAAGCTCGGACGTACCTATACATACGGCTGCAATCACTAAACTAGTAACCAAACGCTACAACAAAGCATAAATAAGAAGAAAAAAAAATTTTTTAAAAAGGAATACATACCGTACGTATCAGCTGTGGTCTCGGCTGTGGCTCGGCTGTGGTCTCGTCTTGGGCTCGGGCTATAATAAAAGAGATGCAATATATAATGGTTATATCAAAATTATAAAAAAAAAAAAAAAAAAAAAAAAAAAAAAAAAAAAAAAAAACTGTTGTCATCGACATGTCGTCGGGATACCAAAAGTTAATAAAAAAAATAAAACGAGGCTCTCACCCTGCTGTTACCCTCGGCTCTCACCCTCGGCTCTCACCCTGGGCTCTCACCTGCTGCTACTGTAACAAAAATTAACAAGATTTTAATAACAATTTTATTAACAAAATTTAATACCAATTTTATTAACAATAATAATAAAGAATTTTAATAACAACAATAATAATAACAAATTTTATTAACAATTTTATTAACAACAACAATAAACGAGGCTCACCTGCTGTGTCGGAGTGAAGAAGAAGAGAAGTGGGGAAGAAGAAGAATTAAAAAATAGAGAGGTAGAGGAGAGAATTAAATAATGGAAGGGGTAGAGGAGGAGGTGCACAGTGGTGCGAGTGTTGGAGTGGTGGAGTGGTGTGGTGAGCTGTGGAGTATAATGTGGTTGGGGTGGAGGAGTGGTGGTGGTGTGGTGGAGGTGTGGTGGAGGAGTGGTGGAGGATTGGTGGTATAATCGCCGGCGAGAGGGGGGGGGGGGATGGTTTTTTGATGGTTCGAAGTTATGAGCAATAATTTTGACCAGATCTGGTTTTGGTATTGCTTTTTATTATCCCGTCGACATGTCGACGGGAATATTAAGGAAATTTTTTATATTATTACTCATACCGTCGACATGTCGACGGTAATATTACAATATTTTGTCGTTTGCGTTTGGCGGGACGTATTAAATTTTCACGAAATTTTTGGCGGTTTTATTCCCGTCGACATGTCGACGGGAAAATAGCTTTTATTAATAAAAAATATTTATAATAAATACTTTGTAAAATTACTTTATTATAAATACTTGTATAAAATTACTTTAATATAATTAAAAAAATTTATTTATTATAAATACTTTTATAAAATATTAAAAAATAAGTTTTATAAAATTAATAAACTAAATTTATATAATTGAAAAACATTATTTATTATAAATACTTTTATAAAATTAAAAAAATATATATATTTAAAATTAATTACTTATATTATAATTAAAAAAATCATTTATTAAAATATAAAATAAAATAATTAGAATATCACAAACGAGTCGAGATACAATGGTTATACATGAGATGTAAAACGAACGAGTCGAGATGCTATGGTTATACATGAGATGTTAAACGAACGAGTCGAGATGCAATGGTTATACATGAGATGTAAAAAGAACGAGTCGAGATGCAATGGTTATACATGAGATGTAAAACGAACGAGTCGAGATGCAATGGTTATACATGATATGTAAAACGAACGAGTCGAGATGCAATGGTTATACATGATATGTAAAACGAACAAGTCGAGATGCAATGGTTATACATGAGATGTTAAACGAACGAGTCGAGATGCAATGGTTATACATGATATGTAAAACGAACGAGTCGAGATGCTATGGTTATACATGAGATGTTAAACGAACGAGTCGAGATGCAATGGTTATACATGAGATGTTAAACGAACGAGTTGAGATGCAATGGTTATACATGAGATGTTAAACGAACGAGTCGAGATGCTATGGTTATACATGAGATGTTAAATGAACGAGTCGAGATGCAATGGTTATACATGAGATGTTAAACGAACAAGTCGAGATGCAATGGTTATACATGAGATGTTAAACGAACGAGTCGAGATGCAATGGTTATACATGAGATGTTAAACGAACGAGTCGAGATGCAATGGTTATACATGAGATGTTAAACGAACGAGTCGAGATGCAATGGTTATTGAGATGTTAAACGAACGAGTCGAGATGCAATGGTTATACATGAGATGTTAAACAAACGAGTCGAGATGCAATGGTTATACATGAGATGTTAAACGAACGAGTCGAGATGCAAAACGAACGAGTCGAGATGCAATTGTTATACATGAGATGTTAAACGAACGAGTCGAGATGCAATGGTTATACATGATATGTCTCATCTCACTATATATCTCTCTCTACCTAACACCTTATCCTCACAATATAAACACACACACACACACATACTCATCTCACTATATCTCTCTCTCTCTATCTCTCTCTAGCAGTTTTTGTTTTCTTGCGACACCAGCATTTTCCGGCCGCCGGAATCTTTTTCTGGCCACCACCTTTTATCACCTCAACTTGTAGATCGGGCCACACCGGTCACGATTCAACCACTCAACCTCACAACCACAAACATACACTGTTATCATGGTGACGAAGATGGCAGAATTTGAAGCTTTTCCTTGTCCTTGTGAACGAGGAGACGTGGTTCTGCGAGAATCGTGTAAATCTTACTCCCGTGGTAAACTATACTATGCGTGTCCTTTCTTGCAGGTGAACAATTACATATTTTTTCTTTAAATAATTTGGTTAGTTGTTAAAAATAATAGTTTTTACTCTTTAACAGCCTGGGACAGACGACCATGGATGTAATTTTTTTTTATGGAAGGAGGAACGACTTGCCAAAATGATGATCGGTTCTCTGGGAGCTTCAACATCAAGCGGTTCTGGATTTGCTCCAAAAAGGTGCTCAAACTGTCATGAAAAAAATCTTAGAATAAACTTGCTGGAGGCACAAAAACAGGTGTTGGAGGCACAAAAACAGGTGTTAGAGACAAAATTAAGGGTGCTGGAGGCAAAACTTGACATGGCAACGTATCCCAACCACGACCACGCATGTCAGTCGGATGCAATACTCCGTGACCTTGTAGGTGACATGGATAAATTTCATATGTAGTACTGTTATCGTTGTTGTTGCTGTTGTTTGCTGTTGTTGTTGATGTTTTTGATGTTTAATAAAATGTTGTTGTTGTTGTTGTTGTTTAATAAAATGTTGTTGTTGTGGAGCAATAATTAGAACTGAAGGAGCAATAATTATCAAACACAAAGGCAAACTGTTTATTTAAAACAAGCAAGAGTTCTTAACCACATGCATTTTCATACAGACTCAAACTAAACAACTCGACAACCAAACTAAACAACTCAACAACCAAAGGAAACAACTCAAACTAAACAACTCGACAACCAAACGAAACAACTCAAACTAAACAACTCGACAAACAAACGAAACAACTCAAACTAAACAACTTTACAACCAAACGAAACAACTCAAACTAAACAACTCGACAACTAAAACAACAGATCAAACGAAACAACCCGTTTTTTTTTTTTTTTTTTTTTTTTTTTGCGGCTACTTCCCGCTTTACTCGAACTCGCACCATCTTTTCCCTTCCTTGCTCTCATTTCCTTGATATGTGCAAACGTAGCTTCAAGATTTGTGATCCTATTTCCCAGATTATCAAGTTTTGTTTCCAACGTACTTTCAGCTTCGTCGTCACCTCCAACAGCAACAACTTGAGCTTCAGCAGCATCTAGCTCGTCCATGTACTCTTTGTAGTACGGCTTTTTCCTACACCATTCGATAATCTTGTCTCTCATCCACGGTTCAGCATCCTTAAAATCACCATATTCCTCATAAACTGAATGACCAAAAGTTAACATAACTTCATTAAAGAGGAGCTCGTATGACAAGATTTTTGAGTACTCCTCTTCAACTGTGCAACCACGCCAAGTCATGTGTGTCTTGTAAGAATTGACGATTGAATTATTTGTGAGATGTGTAAAATGAGACGGAAATAATTTTGTGAAAATGTATATGTAGATGTGTAAAATGAGACGGAAATGATTTTGTGAGAATGTATATAGGTAAAAAATGAGACGGGAATATATTTGTTAGGTGATATATAGGCTGAATTTTTGGAGAGATATTCCCGTCGACATGTCGACGGGAACAAAACGCGGGAAAATTCCCGCCCAATTATTGGCTATAATGTACACGCGGTTAAAATAAGTGCCGACGTCATGTCGTCGGCGTCGTTAAGGCGGGAAAAACCCCCGCCCAATTATTCGCTATAATTCACAAAAGGGAAAAACCAAAATTTTGACTCAAATTGGTACCGACGTCATGTCGTCGGCGTCGTTAAACTAGGAGCTATTAATTATTAATCATTGGTTAATCCCACGCTAACCACAATTTTTTTGTGTATTTATATATCACCGACGACATGACGTCGGCACGTGTTTTGGCGGTCAAATTCCCGCCTATTTTTTCACCAGGTTTATCAATAGTCAAACATGTTGTTATGATACCGACGACATGACGTCGGTAATATTCTAGATTAAAAATTCAACGCAGCCTTGTCTGGGTCAAGCCAATTTTTTGTCGTTTAGCGTATGGTGCCGACGACATTGAGTCGTCGGCATTGTGCTCGTCGCCTGTTCTCTTGATTCTTGTAGTGTAAGATCAATAATATGAAAATTCCATATATTTATTTCAACGCTAAATAAATAAGACAAACATGCACGTAGAAATTAAAGGTTTATAACATACCACAAACAACTTTATTACATCAAACAAGCCAAGAACATAACATATATGATCGATCAGCCGGCCTGAAGCCATACATATTCAATTCAATTACTACGTAATTAAGTATGAAAAATAATACGATATATATATCATAACATATGATCGCAAGTGCATGTAACCTAGCCACATTCAAGGACGTGTGGCTCCAATAGCGGGAGGAGTGAAGATACCACCGAACGGTGGAGTGGTGGGGAAGTTCGGAAATGTCGGGGTTCCGGGTGATGGGGTAAGTTGAGGTGGGAATGATGGGAGTGGTATTGAGGGTGTTGGGAATGTGTTAGGGGAACTACCGAACGGTGGAGTGGTGGGGAAGTTGGGAAATGTCGGGGTTCCTGGTGATGGGGTAAGTTGAGGAGGGAATGATGGGAGTGGTAATGAGGGTGTTGGGAATGTGTTAGGGGAATTAGGGACGCCAGGAAAGCCAGGGATTGTCAAGAGACGGCGACCCATGGTGGCTTGGAGGTTGCTCGAGACAACAAGGGCTGCAAAGAGAGAAAAGATGATGAGCTTGGTTGAAGCCATTTTTGTGAGTTTGTTTAGGTTTGGAGTTGGGATGAGTGAAGGAAAAATGTTTTGGGGGTTGTATTTATAGAGAGGATCGATGTAGATTTAGGTAACAAGGACGCCTCTATTGGGTTTGAATTAGATTGAACAAAAAATTCCAAAAATCTAAAGTAATCGAGTTGAAAAACATAAAAGACGTAAATGTACTCGTTTGTGTATAAACGAACCATATGTGCACTTAATACAAATTGGTTCATGTTTTTAATAAGTGTAGGCGCGCGTGTAGCTAACAACGTTCCTTTCGACTAGTTGTATTAGTAGTTCAGTACATTTGTGAATAAGATACTCTTCGACAAAGTGGTTAACACAATTTGACAAATTTTTGAATTATATTTTGTCAAATGAAAGTTTGCCAAAGAAGATGTTTTGAAAATTCAAAAATAGCAAAAAAGTAACTATATTGTCACTATTATCATATTCTATAAACACAAAATTATATTAATGTTTAATAAAAATATTATTCTAAATTATGAATATGAAATATTTAATAAGACTAACATGTTATTTTTAAATTTTATAAGAACTAATCCATAATTTTATTCTGTTTTTAGCTTGTTGTTCGAAATAATTAAGCTCATATCGGATTTAATCTTAACATCGTATGATCAAAATCTGAATATTTTATGTCTTTTGTGTTGTTTCTAAACTTTATTTTATTCTTATGTAGCATAACTATTATCCATTCATAAATCTAACATGTCATTTGTTTTTATATAAACATATTTCTTTTAATAATAATAACAAAACTACTATTTCACGGGTTTCAATTTAATCACATGAATTTCACGGGTCAATAAATTTGATATAAAAATTGTGAGGCTTTTATAATTTAAAGGTCTTGTAAGATAATACAACTCGCACACTTTCGTATATAATTAACTTAGCTGTTGTGGATGTCAACTGAAAGCTCGTTACATGGTTCATGGTATATATACTGCATGTTATTGTTTGACTAGTATTCCTTTAGCAACTTGTCATGGGCCTATATAGCCAATCACAATAACCTTGGTCTTGTGGCATTGCAACTTTTTAGGGGATCATTTTAGAATTGAAGTTCTGTCAAAGAAGACTTGACGACCCCAAGCATACGGTGGGTCACCCCAAGCATACGGTATGGTGGGTGATAAATTAGACTTGCTTTCAATTTTATAGATTATATATAAGTGTTCTAATGGTAATAAGCTCTTTAATCAAATAATTGTGAGTTTAAGTCTTGCTTAAGGCATGTGTTTAAATGTTATGAGATAGTTGAAATTGCCAAGAGAAAAATAAAATAAAATAAATAAACCTTGAAGGAAATGTTTTAATGGAGGAAGCAACTATACTTGTGTTAGACATTTGACATACAATAGTATACCGTATAACCATGGTAATATATGTGGTATCATTTTTAGTAGTATTTAAATAGAGGAGTGATACATCTACTCAAATTCATCCACAAAAGAATCCCACACGCTGAGGTGGCGCCGTATGATTGGTTTTTTGTGGGAGCCACTCTCACAAAAAACCAATCATCCAGCGCCACCTCAGCGTGTGAGATTCTTTTGTGGATGAATTTGAGTGGATGTAGTAAAATTCATTTAAATATTTGATTGTGTAAGGTTTTAGCGTAACCTTTTTTATATCTACGTGAGTCAGAGAGCAAACATCGTATCCTTAGTTTAGTCGCATGCAATTCATACACATTTGTATAGAAGTATTGTGTTTTTTAGCATTGTTACATTTATCTGAAATCATTGGGTAAAGGGGGCTCTAGTGGGATATGATTAAAACCAATAATTAATACTAGTAGCAGTTAGTAGTAGTTGTTAGCAGTTGCTGCATTTTTCTATAAAAGCATTTGATAGTGTAGTTATAGTTGTAGTTATAATGTGTAAAAAACTTGTAAATGTCAAACACTCCTAAATATTATTTTATGGAATGTTGAAAAATAAGTATTCTGATAAAATAGATAAATTTACTCGTTGTTTGTCAAATGAATATTAAAAATTACAACATTCAATGCTCACCGCTCTTAAATACTTTTAAATGCTATTAGCTAAACACGCCCTTAGATTGATCTATTATTAGGCTTTGGGCGCTTTGGTCACATATACATAAAGTTTAAACACAAACGAGTTTGGTACTCACGCGTTGCTGCGGAATTTTTTTGTTGCCGTTAGCTACTTAACATGAAGTTAGTTACCTAGGACTGATTTTGCAATTGATATATAACATAAAGGACCATTTATGTAAATTATTTGAGGGCTAAATTTGCAATGAACCACTGAGATGAAAGACAAAGTACGTACAAAATTTTTTTTAAATGTTAAAAATAACGGTCGTTAGTTAACAGCCGTTAAATAACTAACGACCGTTAATACTACTAAAATAAATAAATAAATAAATAAAAAAAAAAAAAAAAAAGTTACTGTAGCAAGCACAGTGCTTGCTACAGTAACCTCTTACCCTTTAGTATATTATATAATTTCTCCAGATTTTGGCTTGCCCTTCCCTCTATATGAAAAAGAAATTAAAGAAATGAGATCAAAACACCCTTTGAATATGAATCGAGATTAGTTCTTTATTCTTGGGGGATTGATTCGCACACCATTTTTTTTTTTATAAAAACACTATTTTGTACAACACTGTAATGCACAGAAAATACACAATACAACACTGTAATTCGTAAAATGTGGTGCAAGAATAAAAAATATTAGAGTGCAAATGACCTCCCTTTAGTCTCACGGTCACAACTCACAACGAGAATTGCGGAAAAAGAATTGAAGTTCAAAATTGTACGTGTTGAAAAACTATACGAGTACTCGAGTAGTTTGGAGTTTGGACAAGTCTTTCTATATAAAAGTGTATTTTTCAATACATGTAAATAAAATGGGTTTTTCTAACTTGTGTCTTAGGGTACAAGTTAAGTATATCAAAAATACAATGGAACATACGAAAAAGGATATAAGAATTCACACAAAAGTACACTTGTCTGTACTTTTGTGCAGGTCCTGTATTTTTATGTATTTTTTGATATGCTTAACTTGTGCCCTTAGAGCACAAGTTAAAAAAACCCAAATAAAAATGGAAATTGGGTATCTCACTTTTCACGTTTTCTAAATTTGTGTATCGTATTAATTTTTTTTAAATAATAAGATCACATGTGTTTGGTAGGCACTTTTAAGCTTTTTCGAAGATGTAAGTAGTTTTTTTTTTTTTTTTTTTTTTTTTTTTTTTATACAAAAATAATATCTTTCATAAGTAGTTTTATTTGAATGCATCAACTTTAAACTTTTATTTTAAACAAGTAGTTTCTAAATAAAAAAACTAGTTCTTGAAGCTTTTAAAATATTTTAAGGCTGTTAAAAAATAAAATTACCGATATGCCCTCTTCTTTCCAATAACCCTAATTTGTTTTTCTTCCTCCAGCTTTAAACTTCTTCATCTCTCACACGTAAGTTTACATCTCTATAATGCAATATTTTCTAACATAATAAAAGGTTTATATGTGTTAAAGTTTTCTATGTGTTGAAGTATTAGGATTGCGATATGTGATATACGTTTTATGATTCTAATAAAACCCACGAAACAAATACCGACAATGTCTCTCAAGATACATCTAATGAGAGAAACGGGAATAATATTACTATATCAATATGGAATGCACGTCGTCAATGACTATTACAAGTATGTTGTCTTGAAGCACTACGATTATTATTACTCCCTCCATCCCATATTAAATGTCATGTATTGACTTTTCAAGCATTTCTTTTTCAAGTTTGACCTTAAATATTTTTGCTTGTGTTATATATTATTTGATAAAAATTATATGTAGTGAAAATACATTTAAAACTCAATCCATTCATATATTTTGCATCAAATATTCTATAATATAAACAAAAATATTTAAGGTCAAAGTTGAGAAAGAAAAACTTTAAAATGTCAAACTAGACATTTAATATGGGACGGAGAGAGTAATATAATAAGTTTTGTTGTGAATGATAAGAAGAACATGAACAACAAAGATATAGAGAATTTGTTTATTCATCTCACATTGGAGGGATATTTATAATTACAAGATGAAGTATTCTCCAAGATACAATCTTCTATTAATATACAAAGATATACTCACAATATTAGATGATATGGACATCCATTTCATATATATATTTACAATATGTCCCCTTGGATGTCAATTGGAGGATTATTCCTTGTTAAAACCTTACTAGATAAAACCCAGTGGGACAAAAATCTAGTGAAGGAAAAAAAGTACATAATTCCTTCATACGCTTAGGGATGTTGCCTCGTCAAAAAACCTTACCAGAAAAACCAAGTGGAGACAAAACCATGGTCAAGGGAAAAAGAGTGCAACACGTATTTCCTTCCCTGATGATCACATCACTTGAGCTTTGTAGTTGGCTTAACACAATATCATAAACCAACTTCATTAACATCAACGTAACAAGTGTCTTGATAGAATAATATTTTTGGTTCTAGCATGAACAAATGTTCTACACTTGTTATTTAAATATCCATAAGGATTAAATATACATCATACATATTGTTAGTGCAAAAAGTTTGAATGGGTTGGGATTGGGCTTAGTCTGTTATGGGCCGTCCTTGATGGATCGTCCGTTGTGTGGTTTATGCACTTATCCAAGTAGTAGGTTGAATTTCCTACACAAACAAAGGTAAAACGTTAGCCTTATCGTGGGGACGGACCCCACGATTAAGCTCCAGCGTGAGAATAAGTACTTATGTTGTTAGAGAAATATATGTGTATGGGGATATGTGAGAAAGTCATACCTCATAGATGCGATTTAGGGTTGCCTTTTATATGTGGACGAAATACTAGGGTTTCCTAATATTTCTCGTATCTTTGTACTGGCTGGTGTGGTACCTTTGTCGGGCAAGGATCCGCTGCTTAATTAAAGTTATACACGCGGGTCATCATCCGGACTGGGGGCTGGTCTGTAAGCTTACCTCAGAAGTGCTGCTTAGATGGTCCGCATCCGTTGTGGAAGATCTGGATCGTACCGTGCTCGTGGCTTGGGTCTTGATGACATCCGGATACTTGTTTTGTTAGGATGGGGCCCAATTGTGTTATAATACGATTCAGGCCCAGTAAGCCTGCTATCCGTATTATACGTCATCAAGTCCTCCCATTCTAGCGTGTTCATTGTTCACGTGTCTTTGTAGCGTGCGATGAATGTTGCTAGACTAAGATTCTGGACGCTCCGCTCTGGGCGTAAGGCTTCTCCGCGACGGATCTTTTGTGGTTAGCGGATAAGATCGTGAGGGAACGTGGGCTGTTACTAGCCCTTTCACCTTCTGGGCATTTTGACCGTTTGATTCTTTGCCCTTTCACCTTCTAGGCATTTTGACCGTTTAATTCTTTTACTTAGTTGTCATCCTTATATTTTACCACTAATCATAACCGTTGATTGATGTGTTCTTGACACGCGTCATGTGTCAAATTTCTTGGATGTACCACAGTAATAAATACCTAGGTTAGCGTGTTTCTATTTTTTCCTTTTCTACTCTTACTTTTCCGCTTTTCAGAGAATCTTTCACAATTTCTTTTTTCCGTTTCCTAGCCTAATTTAATCCTGTACGTTGTTTTTAAGCTTTCCGTGTGACGATGGTTAAAATTACGGAAGTTACGTCACATCTTACGCAAGGGAAACTTGACGAGTTGTGTGGCCAGTGTCATATTCTGTCGTTTGCCCATTACGTGTTACCTGGTCCCGATCAGATCATCAACCAGCATCCGCCTAGGAAGATTGGTCTTTATAGTTGGTTTTTTTTATTACGCCGATCTTCGTTTATTGCTCTCTGTTTTCTTCGTTGAGGTTCTGAAACATTATTGCATTAATATTTCTCAGCTTTCCCTTTTTGGGGCATGCAAGGTTTCTCATTTTTAAATTCCATGTCGTGCTCATAACTTTGTTCCAACATTAGCGTTGTTTCGTCGTCTTTACTTTAATACTATAAAGAATGGGTGGCTTTCGTTTAGCAAACGGCTAAGGATACTGTAATTTCTATAATAAACCCTTGGATTCTGTGAAAGGTTGGAGCGACCACTTTTTCTTGGTTGATGCATTTGCTTGCCTGAGTATCTTCCCTTGGCATACAGGCAATAGTGTTGAAACGGATTTGGTTCCTGAGTCCAGTGAGTATAGTAAGGAAGAATATCACATCCTTATTGGCCAACCGGCTCCATTTCGTAGGTATCCTGAGGCTTTCCTTTATTGGGTCGGCCTGAACCTCTATTATTCGTTTACGGATGACGACTATCCCAAGTTCCGTCTCAATGGAGAAGGTCGGTGTTTTATGCTTAATTTCGTTTATTCTTTGCCTTCTTTCTTTTCTCTCTCTTTGTTAATTGTTTCTTCTTTGTCTGTGTAGAGATAAGAGCTTATGCTTTTATTACTCACAGCGATCCGAGTGAGGTAAATGTTGAAGTAAGACAGAGGATGGAGGATGAACCTAAACTTTTGGATATTATTGCTGATCGGGCTGTTCCACTTTCTCCGCCTTCGCACAACCAAGCAGATGGTGAGGTTGAGGCTGACGAAAGTGAGTTGCCCAATCAGAGTGGTGGCACGGGGCTAGGTGGTTCTGGTATTGGTGATGATGTTGTCGGTCAAGTTGGTAAGCGTGCTGGAAATGCTTCTTCTCGGCGTACTGTTATATCTCTTAAATGAAAAAGTAAGGAGGTAGGTGAGGTGGCCAGTACAAAGGTCTCGACTCTTCCACCAAAGAGGTTGAGGGCGAATTATGGCTCCTTGAATAGGTCTACTACTTCTGGTAAGTCTAAGGCCGCTATCCAAAGTATGCTGACTACTAATATCCAAGGTTTGCACCATACATTGGAGCCGTCATCCCATATGCCTTCTTTACCTTTTGTTTCAGAACAAGGAGTTGGTTTTCAGCTTGATACTTCTGCCGGACCTTTTCTCCGTATTGTTCAACCTGCTGAGAGGTTTATCGTTTCTTCTGAGTCTTCATCTTTTTCTAGTGCTCATGATGTTGAAGTTAGTTCTTTCTTAGGCCATATGTTCCCTCGGCGCTAGTTGCTGCCACAACCACTACCTCTGCTGCTTGCATATCGTCGAAGGGAAAAGGTAAAAATGATGCTTCTGAAGGTTATTCCGAAGATGGTCAGGAAGGTTATTCCGGAGATGGGTTTTCTTGTGGTCATATCCGCTCTACTGCTGATGTAGATCCCAATGTCTTTGGTGAAGTCTTTATCCCAGAGCGGAATGTGCCTTGCGGCTCTCGTTTGGATACTGCTGCTAATTCCCATGAGGTACTTGATTCGTTTACTCCGCCTAGGTTCTATTCTGAGATCCATAGTATGGGGCAAAATCAGTTCTTTGAGGAGCTCAACTACCTTTCAGAGCGTCAGACTTCTTTTTGTGCGGAGGTGCAATCGAGGGATAAACATAATATTGCTTGGAAGTAATAGTTGTCTACTCTCTGTGACCGTCAGGCTGGTCAGCTAGAGGAAAGGGATGCGGAAATTGAGAAGTTGAAGACGGAGTTATCTTGTCTACGTACTGAGATATCTTCCTTGAAGTCATCTGATAATCCTTATGCTACTGAGACATCGTCTCTGATGAAGGAAAATTTGAAGCTTAAGGGTGAGCGTAATTCACTCAAAGTAGAGTTGGTGGAGCTACGCTCGTCCGTGAATGGTCAGGCTGCATCTTTTGGGACGGAACGTGCCCTATTTTCAACAATGCTGGCGGAGCTTCGATCTTGCTTGGAAGATAAGGATCATGATCTCATGGACTTAAGTGCCACTATTGTGGAAGCAAAGTGCCGGAACAAGTGGTCTACAGATCGAGTATGTGCGGTGTTATATTTTTTCCTTTACTTTTCGCTGTTCGGTTTTCTCATCCTTTCCTTTTTCTTATTTTCTGAACAGGCTCGCTTGTTTCAAGCTACTCTTGACACTTTGGAGAGTCTTTTTAATGGAAATCAGGATGCTCAGATAAAAGGGATTACTGATAGGTTGACCCAGTTAGATGTCCGCCTTGCTGATATAGCTGCTCATCTTGATAAAGATTTTTATCCTCGCTTCTTTACCACTGTGGCTAGCTGTAGGTGGCTACTTGAGCGCGGTATGAAGTTGTTCCTTACTAAGTACTTAAGGAGGGTAGGACGCTTGCGGATATTGCTGTAAATAATCCTGCTGCGGAAGCGGATTACAACTTCGCTTATCGGGCATTCCATGATTTTGAATTTCCTCTTTTGGAAGATTTGTCTTTGCATAAGGATTCTGGTATCGATGATGTTATGCACCTTCTCCGGCTTGAGGTTGATGTTGCGGAGAAGCTTGGATTGGCCAATTTGTAGCCTAGCTTTGAGCAACTTTTTGTACCTCATATTAGAGGTAACTTAGTTGTTGGTGAAGCTGCTTTGTCGTCGTCCTTAGCCGTTGTGCGCCAAAGAGTTAAGAAGATTAGAGAGATCATTTCTACAGGACAGCCTGTCCTTACGGATGTGTTTGCCCCTCTGGTTATGCCTTTATCTTCTAAGGTTTTATTAGGTTCAGAGACCGCTTCTTCTAGTGAGCCTATTGCTACTGTTGTGAACACTTCATCCGCATCTTCTGTTCCCGCTTTGTCTACCGGCCTATTTCAAAAGATCATATCCCGGTTTCGGACGTTGAGAAAGATAGGGATGTTTTTACTTTGATTCCTTTTGCTGGTTCTCGTAGAGAAGAGCTTGCGGTTATGCCGGAGCAAAGTCATGCAGAATGAATTTTAATGATATTGTTTGCTGCGGCCGCCTGTGGCCTTTCTTTGAACGGCTTTTTTGTATGTGAACTGTTATTCCACTTGCTAGTAACGATTATTGTAGTCCGTTGTAATTTTTTCGCAGTGTGTTCCATAATTGTATATGTTTTTTTGTCTTGTTCATTTAGTTTGCATATTTTTAGCGTTCTTGCGTATGTCATGGTTGTACATGTATAGCTTTCATGAACGTCTTTATTATTTGCGTTGTGGTTATGTCTAACCTTTTTGCGGCTTGTTTGCAATTTGTGATTTGTGCTTTGCTAGTATTAAAATACGTACTGGTACGTAATTTTATTTTTAGTCTTAGATGGATATTTGTGGGTTATCCTCCCGGTACTGGGCTTGCAATTCCTCTTATGTACCGTTGAGATAATTATGAGGTTTCTCGCCCTTTTGTTATACGGAATAACGTGTTTGGGTCATGCCCTTTGATGAGGCGAAAAATGAACCACTTTTAGGGGGTCATTTAAGCCCGGAATTGAATTTATTTGATCAAATATTACCCTAAATCGTTCCTTTTGAGATTTTAGGAACTTTGGGAGTGAATTCTGGAAAAGGAAGCAATTCGGACGTTTTTGGAGCATAAAAGTGAAGAAAACACCAAATACTTAATTTTCCATGCTGAAAACAGTACCTGACGACGTCAAGAGGAAATACATGACGGCGTCAAGAGTAAAAGTGGTAACGACCCAGTGCAAACCTGACGGCGTCACAACAAGGGCGTCCAGACTAAATTTTGTGATGGCCTGCATAAGGAGAATACATGACGGCGTCAGACCCAGATCTAGGCAGTCCGAGGAACTATTTGGCGGCGAGATGACGGCGTCAGACATTTGTTCTTGACGCCGTCACCTTCTAAACTCTATATATAGTTTTCTATTTTTCATTCATTAGAGAGGAACTTGTGTGGAGAAACTAGGGCCGAACTTTGTAAACCCTATGTCATATATTACAGTACTTTCAAGGGTTTTCATCCCTTGAATCCTTTCATGTGCTATTGAGATAAGTCTTCTCTTTAATTCAATCAATATGTCTATGTGTTGGTTGATTATATCTTGTGCTTGTCTTGATTTCAACATGCTAGGCTAGATCTATCTTGTGTTTGCTTGGATCTAATGAAACCTAGATGTTAATTATGCGTTGATTACTTGTTTATGGTTGTATTGGATGAGTGATTTCAATGTTAGGCTTAAGAAAACTGGCAGATCTCCATTGTGTAACATGCTTGGGGTCTTAGGAAACATGAACCGATGTGTACTAGGTTTTATTGGTTGTATTTAATGCATGAGTAACTTCTAATGATCCCATGTTAGGAGCTTCTTAGCCGTCTCGACATAGGAGTGAAGTAGGCACTCATAGGATTGGGGAAGTAAGTACGCCACCCCATGAATGGTATTAAGGAATACAATCCGTCATCCACGCAACTATAACAAGTAATTAACGTGTAAAAGATATCTAGGGAGTAGTGAAATCTAAGTAAACACAATTCTCTCACATATTGCTCACAACTTTAGTTTAATTTAGTTTTATTTTCATTTTATTATTTTATTTTGATTGCATCTTAGTATTGGGTTAGTTGACTAGCAACTAATTCCGCCCAAATCCTTCAAACCCGAGATTTTTACTTGCTTTCATAAAAAATATAAAAATACAAAAAGAATCATCCCTTATCTCTAGACTTAGTCTTTAGGTTTTCTAATCCTAGCGACACTATTCCTAGCTGAACGATCAATCCCCCGGTACTTGTCATTATACTATACTACATCGATCAGGTACACTGCCTGGTGGGGGTTGTAAGCTTCTCGAGATCCCTCGAGAGGTAAAGCCTGGTGCAATTCCCACGCTGCCAAGTTTTTGGCGCCGCAGCCCGGGGAATAGTTATTGTCTAGGTTAGAATCTCTTTTTATTAAGTCTACTTGCTAGATTCCTTTCTAGTACGATTTTATTTTTATTTTTAGGTTCTCTTTAGTCTATCTTTTTCTTCGTACCTTTGTTAGTAAATTAAATTCATTGACTATTCTGTTGACCATTATGGAAAACGCGAATCCACCCCTTTCCTCTAGAGAAGTGGCTGTGTTACGTGAAAAAATTGAGAGTGAGATTAGGGAACTTCGGGAGCTTAATAGGTTGATTAAAGTTGAGCTCGACCAAGCATTTAGTGACCTAGCAACCGCCTTGTACTCAAATAAGGACCTAGGACCTAATGATTTTGAGAATGTTGTTGAGGAACTTGAGGAAGGGGAAATAGATCCGAAGCTAAATGATTATTTTAATCTATACCCCACTAAGGAGGAGATTGCATATGATAATAATCTTATTGATAACCCTCGATCTCCTTTTACTAGAATCGAACTTAAGATAAAGAGAGGCGACCCTAAGAATGCTAAGATACCATGTATGATTGGGTATAGACACGTTAACAATGCTTACATTGACTTTAAATCCCCAATCAACATTATGTCCTCGAGTGTTTATAATGATATAGTGAAAACAAGACTCGGACCTAGAAGGGATCTCAAATACCCCGGTGGAGTTTGTAACTTTGTCGGGAGAATTAAAGGTCTACATGTCTTTGTTGGGAATTTCACTTATATCACCGACTTTATGATTGTGGAAGATCTTGCTAATGTTATTGATTGTCGATTATCCAATGTTGTGTTTGGAAAACCATTTGTTGAAGAGTCTAAGTTAGAATATGATGAGATAGAAGGGACAATCCGATTTGCAAGTAACACCGATAGGATCACTTATAGGATGCCTAATAGAATGAAAGAATTTCGTTTTGTGCCCCGTTTTAACATGGACAACATTGGTGCTTTTGAGGATATCAATGAAGAGGATAAGAAAAATGGGCATGGATTATGTATGGGAAAAGAAGAGTCTTTTCTTCAAAGATTGCTTGACTCTAGGACCAAAGTATTAAGTCGATAAGGAATTTGCCCATAGGATTATAGGAGCGATTGAGAAAAAGGTGATTGGTTTCAACAAAGAACATTTACAATCAGAAAGTGAAACCAACGATGAGGTCACGTAGTAACCCATGACCTTGAGTCTAGCTACAAGACTCGTAAAGAAATAAAAGCGCTTCTTGGGAGGCAACCCATGATTGTGTGTGATTTTTATTTTGTTTGTTTATTATTTGCTTCCGTATGAATGCTTTATTTTTATTGTTGGTAGATCATATTTCAAAACTAAATAGTGGAAATACTTTATTTTGTTGTTTGGCCTAGTCTTAACTTCACCCAAAGGTATTTTTGCAAAAGATAAGTGTAAGGGGAAACCCCAAATATGTTTTTAAAGAAACAAAACCGATCATGATTCTCCACACTATTAAGTGAACATGTATATTTGTATTTGTTAGAGTCAAATGCTTGTATCGAGTCATAATGATGTTTTGCAGGATTTTCCAGGAAGTAGGACGAAGTTTTTCCAGAAATTTTCCGGAAACTTAACATAAGAATTCTGCAGGTCACTTCTGACGGCGTCACGAGTTTACTCTTGACGGCGTCACGTGTAAAAATCTGGAAATTTTACAAGTTTTGTTTTTATAACGGAGTCTTAAAGTTTTTGTTGAATTATTAGTTTTATAATCTCCAGGAAATCTGCAAACATCATTCCACAAGCATTATATCTTATTTTGTTTTCTAGGATTTATTAGAATATGTAGATTGCCGCCGATTTTATGCGAGGTTGCCTTGTCTGTTTTCTCAGGTTTTACAGGTTATGTATGACAAGAAGATGATTTATATTCTGGAAGGGAAGCTTTGATTGTTCTTTTCTTGGAGGAAGATCTAACCTGGCCACCTTATTATCCATACCGAGCGAATCAGGGGAGTATTTGATTTCATTTGTTTTACTTATTGCACTTTTACATTCTTTACTTGAACATTGGGGACAATGTTCATCCTAAGTGTAAGGGGAGGGTAAAATGATGATACCTTACAAATACACATTCGCTTGAGTTTGTTTGCTTAATGATAGATGTGTAATAAAACTATGAGAAATACTTGTTAGTGTAATTTTAGAGCCAAATTTAAATTTTTTTACAACATTTAGGAGTGAAACTTTAGCCATAGCAAGCGTCTCATGGATAGGAGATTGTATGACTAGCACAAAACCGTACTATTCAGAAAAATTTTCCACCAAAATATGTGAGGTTCGCCTTTAGATTTGATAGGAAAAGCATTTATTATTAGTGCTTATGAGTGTACCGGTAGCATTTAGATTCTAGAACTTGCGTTAGTGATGCATCCCGAGACCGCTAGTGAGACTACATTCGTGTAGTAGGATTTACTACATGATAAGAGGCATTAGGATCACCCTTGTGTTAAACCCATATCATAATTACTTGACCATTTAAGTCATATTACTTGGCTAGTTAAGTCAACTAATTTTTCCCACACCTTGGCGTTGTACTCATTTTTAGTTCACGAAACCCCTAGTACACCCCTCCGAGCCTATCTTTTCGTTTATAACTTTAAGCATTCTACTTAAAGGAAGAATTTGTTACACCCGACTTAAATGTACACCCAAATCGCCTTAGCCTTCCGTGTATGCACTCATCTTTAGTGCATTATTGTTATTTGTTAAACCCTAAGTTAACTATCTAATTGATTACATGGTTGCTAAGTCGAGTCATATCCTTGTACATATTGTTTTGGGACGATTGGGACTCATGGGTAAAGTGCTTATTTTATGGAGTAATGGGGAAGAACATCATATATTACCCCCGTATGTGCGTTAATCTTAAAAGTATTCCAAGTGTTTTGATTATCTTAATTCGAGTCATTAGTTTAGTTTATTGTAAAGTATGTAAAAATTCAAGTGTAAAGGGAATTTTCATTCCCTATGATGTATTATTTTGGATGGTGGGGTAAGAGTGTATGAAAAAAAAAAAAAAAAAAAAAAAAAAAAAAAAAAAAAAAAACATACCGACCACCATCCCTTTTCATTCTTTGTTCATTTTATGTTTTTGTTATTTTTCATTTATTAGCTTAAGTCGAGTCTAGTCTTGGCTTAGCAACGCCATATTGTACATGTAATTAACCAAGATTGTTAACTCGCCACCAGTAAAGACTGCCTATATCCAACAAAACCGTGTATTCCATATCCCTACACCTAACGTTACAACCCTTTAAAAGACCTCTTTGATAGTTTATCCTAGGTGCTTACGCCATGTGGTGGAGGTTTGATCCTTTCCCAAGCCTATGGTAATCTATTTTGCTATGACAGGTAGTGAGAGATATTTTCCGTTTCCATATTGTGATATTACTTTATTACACCCGAGAGATGTGAGTATCTAAACACTATTTGTAAGGTGCTAGTGTATGACCTCCGTGCTTTTCTTTGGTCTTTAGTGGAACGATTATTTGTTGTAATTATTTTTATATTAGTGTTAAATGACCCCTAACTTGTATTTTGATTAGAATAAAAGCGCATTTGCTTGAGGACAAGCAAATCTCAAGTGTAAGGGTATATGATGAGGCGAAAATGAACCACTTTTAGGGGGTCATTTAAGCCCGGAATTGAATTTATTTGACCAAATATTACCCTAAATCGTTCCTTTTGTGATTTTAGGTACTTTGGGAGTGAATTCTGGAAAAGGAAGCAATTCGGACGTTTTTGGAGCATAAAAGTGAAGAAAACGCCAAAGACTTAATTTTCCATGCTGAAAACAGTACCTGACGGCGTCAAGAGGAAATACATGACGGCGTCAAGAGTAAAAGTGGTGACGACCCAGTGCAAACCTGACGGCGTCACAACAAGGGCGTCAAGACTAAATTTTGTGATGGCCTGCATAAGGAGAATACATGACTGCGTCAGACCCAGATCTAGGCAGTCCGAGGAACTATTTGACGGCGAGATGACGGCGTCAGATATTTGTTCTTGACGCCGTCACCTTCTAAACTCTATATATAGTTTTCTATTTTTCATTCATTAGAGAGGAACTTGTGTGGAGAAACTAGGGCCGAACTTTGTAAACCCTAGGTCATATTTTACAGTACTTTCAAGGGTTTTCATCCCTTGAATCCTTTCATGTGCTATTGAGATAAGTCTTCTCTTTAATTCAATCAATATGTCTATGTGTTGGTTGATTATATCTTGTGCTTGTCTTGATTTCAACATGCTAGGCTAGATCTATCTTGTGTTTGCTTGGATCCAATGAAACCTAGATGTTAATTATGTGTTGATTACTTGTTTATGGTTGTATTGGATGAATGATTTCAATGTTAGGCTTAAGAAAACTGGCAGATCTCTATTGTGTAACATGCTTGAACGTCTTAGGAAACATGAACCGATGTGTACTAGGTTTTATTGGTTGTATTTAATGCATGAGTAACTTCTAATGATCCCATGTTAGGAGCTTCTTAGCCGGCTCGACATAGGAGTGAAGTAGGCACTCATAGGATTGGGGAAGTAAGTACGCCACCCCATGAATGGTATTAAGGAATACAATCCGTCATCCACGCAACTATAACAAGTAATTAACGTGTAAAAGATATCTAGAGAGTAGTGAAATCTAAGTAAACACAATTCTCCCACATATTGCTCACAACTTTAGTTTAATTTAGTTTTATTTTCATTTTAGTATTTTATTTTGATTGCATCTTAGAATTGGGTTAGTTGACTAGCAACTAATTCCGCCCAAATCCTTCAAACCCGAGATTTTTACTTGCTTTCATAAAAAATATTAAAATACAAAAAAAATCATCCCTCATCTCTAGACCTAGTCTTTAGGTTTTCTAATCCTAGCGACACTATTCCTAGCTGAACGATCAATCCCCCGATATTTGTCATTATACTATACTACATCGATCAGGTACACTGCCTGGTGGGGGTTGTAAGCTTCTCGAGATCCCTCGAGAGGTAAAGCCTGGTGCAATTCCCACGCTACCACCCTTTGTGTGCACGTCTTACTCACGTATGTGCATGCGTTTGTAAAGTAAGTATTGAAAAACTTGTAATGTTAAAAATGGTGAAGGTAGCTAGGCTTCACCTTCTTTATTAAAATTGTTGAAGATAATACAAATTATAAAGTATTCTTTACAAACGTCTATGATGGACTCCACCGGAGTGGTGCTCCATAATCTATCACTAAGACATACTTAGACCGTTGTTTTGCGGTTGCGGATATGATTTTTCGTTTTTGCTTTCATTTATATCTTTATCTTTGGCTTGCATTTCTGCCTGTGAATTCGCATTCTTTATACGCTTCCAGTCTCGTCCGTAGTCTTCTTATGTTTTAGGTCTTACGTGTGTTGGCACCTGTTTGTGTTTTAATACTTGGTTGGTTGTATTCGTAGTCCGGAGACTTTTCTTGGTCCTTTCCTTGCTGATCTTGTGTAGCTTCCCTTTATGCCACTCTGTGAACGGGCGGTTCTATCCCGGTGGCTTAAGACCAGTGGTTGCTTTATCGGTTGGTTATTCGTTGCCATGATGTAAGAGATTTTGGTAGCTTTTCCGCTCCACTCATTGTTTTCTTTCCAACCGTTATCCCAGCTGTGAGCTTGCTCCTCTCGTTATTGCTTGCAAGCTACATATAAATTGAGGATTGGAAGTTCATCGACTCCATCCTTGGTTGATTGACGTTATAGGGTGAAGCCTCTTGATATTTGGATGTCCATTTTCATGATGGAGCATCCTTTGTTTACGCTTTGGTGTGCTTCCCTACGGACGTACGTGTATCTGCATTCTATCCCTCCCGTCAGCGGACCCCGATGACTCGTTCTTCCCCTTTATGCTTACCCGCCAGGTGGAACGATGCCCGTTTTTTGCCGCCATTAACCAGGTGTTTAATGGAAATCCTAGCTCGGAGCTAGGCCATTGCTGTCTGCGCGATCCCAGTTATACATTTGGGTCTATGCTATCGGTATACCTATTTTGTGTCCGTGGCACTTGGCCTCTTTTCTAGATGAAGGTCATTCAGGTTGGTCGGTGTGCACTTATATGGAGGAAGGTGAGACGACTTCTTTGTGCAAGTGCGGTACGATTGCTTCCGCATTTCTCGAGGGAAGAGATGGAGATCGATTCGATGGGAACTTGGATGAATGAGATTTGAGGAGTCTTGTGTTTTGATGTTATTAGTCGTCATTTATGAGCGACTAAGTTTTATTAGTAGTCATTTAAGAACACATTTGGGTTTCGGAACCGCTTTTCATTTTTGGTGTTGGTTATCGACTTTAGCATTGCGCCTTGGTTATCCATGAATTTGTATGTGAGGATCGTGATTATGTGACGTTCTGTCAGTGAATTACGACTGTTGCCTCTTGTAGGCGTCACTGTGTTATAAGGGTTCGGTAACACCTTTATATTTCTTGGGGAAAATTGCTTTTGGGATTTTGTATGTGATGGTGGTTTTGCTTTTTTTTGGTTGATTGTTTCACCTTTGGATCGCTATTTATAGCAGATAAATTTTTGGCGTTTCTTCTTCTGCATTTATAGCCTGCAGGTGCGTTTGCAGGCTTTTTATCTAGGGTTTTTTAGGTCTGACGAAAAGTACGTAGTTACATCATTCTGATTCCTTGGGAAGGAGCATATATTTATGATTCCCGGATTTTCCCTATTTGGACCATCTCGCCGTCTGTCCTTAGGTCAGTGCTGGTTTTCAAAAGCTAGCGGATAGTTGATCGTTCCTTTTAGTTTTCTACAGGGGATTGTCCGTGTGATTTTTCTCTTTACCCTGCGGAAGGGACTTTTTTTATTGTTGGATCGGGGGTTATGACTGTTGACGCGTGTAGTGTGGGAACAAGCGATTCTGATGCCGTTATTGTTGTTGGGTCGACTCGTTTGCGGGGGCAACAACTCTAGTGTTAACGGCTTAGGACATTTGTTCGTCTTTAACGCGGAGTTCCTTTTTTTTTTCTTTTTTTAGCGTGTCTTTATTGGATCAGGGAAGATGCCGCATGTTTTCTTGTGACCTTGCACCCTTCATTTGCTGTCTAGGAGTCATCTACATTACTCTAGATTTCTAGTTTCTTCATCCTCTCTATGGTAGGATATGGTTGTTTTCACCATTTCCTCTACGGATTCTGGAATGCTCTTGTGTAAGTACTTTACCAATAGTAGATTGGATACTTGATGAGGCGAAAAATGAACCACTTTTAGGGGGTCATTTAAGCCCGAAATTGAATTTATTTGATCAAATATTGCCCTAAATCGTTCCTTTTGTGATTTTAGGTACTTTGGGAGTGAATTCTGGAAAAGGAAGTATTTTGGACGTTTTTGGAGCATAAAAGTGAAGAAAACGGCAAAGACTTAATTTTCCATGCTGAGAACAGTACCTGATGGCGTCAAGAGGAAAAATGTGACGGCGTCAGGAGTAAAATCCGTGACGACCCAGTGAAAACCTAAAGGCGTCAAGAGAAGGGCGTCAAGAGTATTTTTGGTGAAGGCTTGCATAAGGATTACACATGACGGCGTCAAACCCAGATCTAGGCAGTCCGAGAAATTATTTGGCGGCGAGATGACGACGTCAGAAATTTGTTCTTGACACCGTCACCTCTCAGAATCTATATATACTTTTCGATTTTTCATTCATTAGGGAGGAACTTGTGTGGAGAATACTAGGGCCGAACTTGAGAAACCCTAGGTCGTATTTTACAGTATTTTCAAGGGTTTTCATCCCTTGAAACCTTTCATGTTCAATTAAGATAAGTCCTTTTTCAATTCAATCAATATGTCTATGTGTTGTTTGAATATATCTTATGCTTGTCTTGATTTTAACATGCTAGGCTAGATCTATCATGTGTTTGCTTAGATGTAATGAAACCTAGATGTTAATTATATGTTGATTACTTGTTTATAGTTGTAATGGATGAATGATTTCAATGTTAGGCTTAAGAAAACTGGCAGATCTCCATTGTGTAACATGCATGAACGTCTTAGGAAACATGAACCGATGTGTACTAGGTTTTATAGGTTGTATTTAATGCATGAGCAAATTCTAATGATCCCATGTTAGGAGCTTCTTAGCCGGGCTCGACATAGGAGTTAGGTAGGCGCTTATAGGATTGGGGAAGTAAGTACGCCACCCCATGAATGGTATTAAGGAATACAACCCGTCATCCACACAACTGTAACAAGTAATTAACCTGTAAAAGATATCTAGGAAGTAGTGAAATCTAAGTAAACACAATTCTCCCATATATTGCTCACACCTTTAGTTTAATTTAGTTTATTTTCATTTTAGTATTTTATTTTGATTGCATCTTTAGTATTTGGGTTAGTTGACTAGCAACTAATTCCGCCCAACTCCTCCAAAACCGAGATTTTTAATTGCTTTTATAAAAAAACTAAAAAATACAAAAAGAATCATCCCTCATCTCTAGACCTAGTCTTTAGGTTTTCTAATCCTAGCGACACTATTCCTAGCTGAACGATCAATCCCCCGGTACTTGTCATTATACTATACTACATCGATCAGGTACACTGCCTGGTGGGGGTTGTAAGCTTCTCGAGATCCCTCGAGAGGTAAAGCCTGGTGCAATCCCTACGAATCAAGTTTTTGGCGCCGCAGCCTGGGGAATAGTTATTGTCTAGGTTAGGATTTCTTTTTATTAGGTCTACTTGCTAGAATTCTTTCTAGTAAGATTTTTGTTTTATTTTTATAGGATTTCTCTAGTCTCTCTTTTCTTTGTGCCCTTTGTTTATAAAACCATTTTCATTTGTCTTCATGGCGGATGAGATTCCATTTAGATCATTAACAATAGAGGAACAATTAGTTTACTCGGATAGATTTGCTTCCTGTTGTTCCAATGAATTTTTAAGTAATATTAGCTATATCAAGAGGAGATGGGTGTAAAGTTTGATAGATTTGATGAGTTATGCGCATGTGTGGCATATATTAAACAATCATTGTTAGGATCAATTCCTTTTAGTAAGACCCTTTGGAAAAATTTTGAGGAAAGCCTCTTAACCGTGAACCATGAGTTTAATGAATTGATGGGTTTGTATACATCACAACTTGAGGAAACAATTAAAGAGGATTTAGCCGAACAAGATCATATTGAGCAAAAAGATGAATCCTTTAGGCAAATTGAAAATTGTAATCAAGTTATTGAGGAAGGTTCTTATGAATCAGACTTAGAACTTGAAATGGCTAGAGAAGGATTTGAGATACTTAGGAACATGTTTAGGTTAGATTCTACTAAAACACGTGATGAGGATATAGGTGATGTTGAGAAAAGGAAGGATGAGGTAAATAACACAAGCCTACAAAGTACCCCATAACTCCCACCATCACTTGAGGAATACACACCACCCGTGACTTACCCGGAAGAAGTAGAAGAGACTATAGGAGCCCCAATAGAGGTAGAACCCTTGTACCAAACACCACTAGAAGATATAGGTTTGAATACTTGTAGTGATAACCTTACACTTAGTTCTAGGGAATTACCTAGTGTTGATGAACCGGAACCTCAATCTTCACACAACTTTCCATCCTTAGATATACAACTAGGAGACAAAAGAGGAGCCGACCCACCGATCAACCCATGTAGTCCGGGTAGTCTTAGGACAAAGGTAATGGACTCTAAGCCTTGTAGAGAGGAAGCCAATATAGGAGTGGAAAATGACCTTACATGCTTACATCACCCATTTATGATTGATCACAAGAAACATTATAGGTTTAAACCGGGTTTATTAGGTCAAGATGGATTCCAAACTAGGAGTCTCTTGAAGTTGATTGAAAATGATCCCTTTCTAGGAGAAAATCTTAATCCACCCATTAACCCGATTGAATTAGGTAAGGTTATGATGATAGGAGCACACCCCTTTGAGCATATAATTCATCCACCACTCTTTTCCCACGTGGCATACTTCCACCCTAAGGGTGTGTATCGCTACTTCCACCCGCACTTAATCCTAAGTGTAGGGAAAACCTCCCTTCTTTTCGTTAAAAAAGGGTAGAGTCAGGCTCGTGACTCGAACAAAAACAAGCACTTCTTGGGAGGCAACCCAAGCCCGTTTTATTTGTTTGATTATTAATTGTTTGATTGTTATTTGTTTTCGTACGCATGCTTTATTTTTATTGTTGGTAGATCATGTTTCAAAACTAAAATGGTGAAAATACTTTATTTTGTTGTTTGGCTTAGTCTTAACTTCATCCAAAGGTATTTCGCAAAAGATAAGTGTAAGGGGAAACCCCAAATATGTTTTTAAGAAACAAAACCGATCATGAATCTCCACAATATTAAGTGAACATGTATATCCGTATTTGTTAGAGTCAAATGCTTTTATCGAGTCATAATGATGTGTTGCAGGATTTTCCAGGAAGTAGGACCAAGTTTTTCCAGAAATTTTCCGGAAACTTAACATAAGAATTTCTGCAGGTCACTTCTGACGGCGTCATGAGTTTTACTCTTGAAGGCGTCATGTGTAAAAATCTGGAAATTTTACCAGTTTTGTTTTTCTAACGGAGTCTTAGAGTTTTTGTTGAATCATTAGTTTTATAATCTCCAAGAAATCTGCAAACATCATTCCACAAGCATTATATCTTATTTTGTCTTTTAGGATTTGTTAGCATATGTAGATTGCCGCCGATTTTACGCGAGGTTGCCTTGTCTGTTTTCTCAGGTTTTACAGGTTATGTATGACAAGAAGATGATTTATATTCTGGAAGGGAAGCTTTGATTGTTCATTTTCTTTGAGGAAGATCTAACCTGGCCACCTTATTATCCATACCGAGTGAATCAGGGGAGTATTTGATTTCATCCATTTTACTTATTTCACTTTTACATTCTTTACTTGAATATTGGGGACAATGCTCATCCTAAGTGTAAGGAGAGAGTAAAATGATGATACCTTACACATACACTTTCGCTTGAGTTTGTTTGTTTGATGGTAGATGTGTAATAAAACTATGAGAAATACTTGTTAGTGCAATTTTGGCGCCAAATTTAAATTTTTTTACAACATTTAGGATTGAAACTTTAGCCATAGCAAGCGTCTCATGGATAGGAGATTGTATGACTAGCACATAACCGTACCATTCAGAAAAATTTTCCACCCAAATATGTGAGGTTCGCCTTTAGATTTGATAGGAAAAGCATTCATTATTAGTGCTTATGAGTGTACTGGTAGCATTTAGATTCCAGAACTTGCGTTAGTGATGTATCCCAAGACCGCTAGTGGGACTACATTCGTGTAGTAGGATTTACTAAATGATAAGAGGCATTAGGATCACCCTTGTGTTAAACCCGTATCATAATTACTTGACCATTTAAGTCATATTACTTGGCTAGTTAAGTCAACTAATTTTTCCCGCACCCTTAGCGTTGTACTCGTTTTAGTACACGAAACACCTAGTACACCCTCCGAGCCTATCTTTTCGTTTCTAACAGTATTTTACTTAAAGGAAGAATTTGTTACACCCCACTTAAATGTACATCCAAATCGCCTTAGCCTTCCGTGTATGCACTCATCTTTAGTGCATTATTGTTATTTGTTAAACCCTAAGTTAATTATCTAATTGATTACATGGTTGCTAAGTCGAGTCATATCCTTGTACATATTGTTTTGGGACGATTGGGACTCATGGGTAAAGTACTTATTTTATGGAGTAATGGGGAAGAACATCATATATTACCCGGCCCCCATATGTGCGTTAATCTTAAAAAGTATTCCAAGTGTTTTGATTATCTTAATTCGAGTCATTAGATTAGTTTATTGTAAAATATGTAAAAATTCAAGTGTAAGGGGAATTTTCATTCCCTATGATGTATTATTTTGGATGGTAGGGTAAGAGTGTATGCAAAAAAATAATAATAATAATAAAAAAAAATAAAAAAAAAAGTAATCGGAAAAATCAAGAAAAAGAAAAAAAAAATAGAAAAAAGAAAAGAGAAAAAAACATACGGACTACCATCCCATTTCATTCTATGTTTATTTTATGTTTTTTGTTATTTTTCATTTATTAGCTTAAGTCGAGTCTAGTCTTGGCTTAGCAACGCCATATTGTACATGTAATTAACCAAGATTATTAACTCGTCACTAGTAAAGACTGCCTATATCCAACAAAACCGTGTATTCCATATCCCTACACCTAACGTTACAACCCTTTAAAAGACCTCTTTGATAGTTTATCCTAGGTGCTTACGCCATGTGGTGGAGGTTTGATCCTTTCCCAAGCCTATGGTAATCTATTTTGCTATGACAGGTAGTGAGAGATGTTTTCCATTTCCATATTGTGATATATACTTTATTACACCCGAGAGATGTGAGTATCTAAACACTATTTGTGAGGTGCTAGTATATGACCTCCGTGCTTGTCTTTGGTCTTTAGTGGAACGATTATTTGTTGTAATTACTTTTATATTAGTGTTAAATGACCTCTAACATGTATTTTGACTAGAATAAAAGCGCATTTGCTTGAGGACAAGCAAATCTCAAGTGTAAGGGTATATGATGAGGCGAAAAATGAACCACTTTTAGAGGGTCATTTAAGCCCAGAATTGAATTTATTTGATCAAATATTGCCCTAAATCGTTCCTTTTGTGATTTTAGGTACTTTGGGAGTGAATTTTGGAAAAGGAAGCATTTTAGACGTTTTTGGATCATAAGAAAACGGCAAAGACTTAATTTTCTATGCTGAGAACAGTATCTAACGGCGTCAAGAGGAAAAATGTGACGGCGTCAGGAGTAAAATCCGTGACGACCCAGTGAAAACCTGAAGGCGTCAAGAGAAGGGCGTCAAGAGTATTTTTGGTGACGGCCTGCATAAGGAGTACACATGACGGCGTCAAACCCAGATCTAGGCAGTCCGAGAAATTATTTGGTGGCGAGATGACGGCGTTAGAAATTTGTTCTTGACACCGTCACCTCTCATAATCTATATATACTTTTCTATTTTTCATTCATTAGGGAGGAACTTGTGTGGAGAATACTAGGGCCGAACTTGAGAAACCCTAGGTCATATTTTACAGTATATTCAAGGGTTTTCACCCCTTGAAACCTTTCATGTTCAATTAAGATAAGTCCTCTTTCAATTCAATCAATTTGTCTATGTGTTTTTTGAATATATCTTATGCTTGTCTTGATTTCAACATGCTAGGCTAGATCTATCATGTGTTTGCTTAGATGTAATGAAACCTAGATGTTAATTATATGCTGATTACTTGTTTATAGTTGTAATGGATGAATGATTTCAATGTTAGGCTTAAGAAAACTGGCAGATCTCCATTGTGTAACATGCTTGAACGTCTTAGGAAACATGAACCGATGTGTACTAGGTTTTATTGGTTGTATTTAATGCATGAGCAAATTCTAATGATCCCATGTTAGGAGCTTCTTAGCCGGCTCGACATAGGAGTGAAGTAGGCGCTTATAAGATTGGGGAAGTAAGTACGCCACCCCATGAATGGTATTAAGGAATACAACCCGTCATCCACGCAACTGTAACAAGTAATTAACCTGTAAAAGATATCTAGGGAGTAGTGAAATCTAAATAAACAGAATTCTCACATATATTGCTCACACCTTTAGTTTAATTTAGTTTATTTTCATTTTTAGTATTTTATTTTGATTGCATCTTTAGTATTTATGTTTGTTGACTAGCAACTAATTTCGCCCAACTCCTCCAAAACCGAGATTTTTAATTGCTTTTATAAAAAAACTAAAAAATACAAAAAGAATCATCCCTCATCTCTAGACCTAGTCTTTAGGTTTTCTAATCCTAGCGACACTATTCCTAGCTGAACGATCAATCCCCCGGTACTTGTCATTATACTATACTACATTGATCAGGTACACTGCCTGGTGGGGGTTGTAAGCTTCTCGAGATCCCTCGAGAAGTAAAGCCTGGTGCAATCCCTACGCATCAAGTTTTTGGTGCCGCAGCCTGGGGAATAGTTATTGTCTAGGTTAGGATTTCTTTTTATTAGGTCTACTTGCTAGATTCCTTTCTAGTAAGATTTTTATTTTATTTTTATAGGATTTCTCTAGTCTATCTTTTTCTTTGTGCCCTTTGTTTGTAAAACCATTTCATTTGTCTTCATGGCGGATGAGATTCCATTTAGGTCATTAACAATAGAGGAACAATTAGTTTACTCGGATAGATTTGCTTCCTGTTGTTCCAATGAATTTTTAAGTGATCTTAGCTATATACAAGAGGAGATGGGTGTAAAGTTTGATAGATTTGATGAGTTATGCGCATGTGTGGCCTATATTAAACAATCATTGTTAGGATCAATTCCTTTTAGTAAGAACCTTTGGAAAAATTTTGAGGAAAGCCTCCTAACCGTGAACCATGAGTTCAATGAATTGATGGGTTTGTATACATCACAACTTGAGGAAACAATTAAGGAGGATTTAGCCGAACATGATCATATTGAGCAAAAAGATGAATCCTTTAGGCAAATTGAAAATTGTAATCAAGTTATTGAGGAAGGTTCTTATGAATCAGACTTAGAACTTGAAATGGCTAGAGAAGGATTTGAGATACTTAGGAACATGTTTAGGTTAGATTCTACTAAAACACGTGATGAGGATATAGGTGATGTTGAGAAAAGGAAGGATGAGGTAAATAACACAAACCTACAAAGTACCCCACAACTCCCAGCATCAGTTGAGAAATACACACCACCCGTGACTTACCCGGAAGAAGTAGAAGAGACTATAGGAGCCCCAATAGAGGTAGAACCCTTGTACCAAACACCACTAGAAGATATAGGTTTGAATACTTGTAGTGATAACCTTACTCTTAGTTCTAGGGAATTACCTAGTGTTGATGAACTGGAACCTCAATCTTCACACAACTTTTCATCCTTAGATATACATCTAGGAGACAAAAGAGGAGCCGACCCACCCATCAACCCATGTAGTCCGGGTAGTCTTAGGACAAAGGTAGTGGACTCTAAGCCTTGTAGAGAGGAAGCCAATGTAGGAGTGGAAAATGACCTTACTTGCTGACATCACCCGTTTATGATTGATCACAAGAAACATTATGGGTTTAAACCGGTTTTATTAGGTCAAGATGGATTCCCAACTAGGAGTCTCTTGAAGTTGATTGAAAATGATCCCTTTATAGGAGAAAATCTTAATCCACCCATTAACCCAATTGAATTAGGTAAGGTTATGATGATAGGAGCACACCCCTTTGAGCATATAATTCATCCACCACTCTTTTCTCACGTGGCATACTTCCACCCTAAGGGTCCCGCACTTAATCCTAAGTGTAGGGAAAACCTCCCTTCTTTCCGTTAAATAAGGGTAGAGTCAGGCTCGTGACTCGAACAAAAACAAGCGCTTCTTGGGAGGCAACCCAAGCCCGTTTTATTTGTTTGATTTTTAATTGTTTGATTGTTATTTGTTTCCGTATGCATGCTTTATTTTTATTGTTGGTAGATCATGTTTCAAAACTAAAATGGTGAAAATACTTTATTTTGTTGTTTGGCTTAGTCTTAACTTCATCCAAAGGTATTTCGCAAAAGATAAGTGTAAGGGGAAACCCCAAATATGTTTTTAAAAAACAAAACCGATCATGAATCTCCACAATATTAAGTAGATGTATATCCGTATTTGTTAGAGTCAAATGCTTTAAAAAACAAAACCCCAAATATTAAGAATCTCCACAATATTAAGTATATGTTTTAAAAAAACAAAACCCCAAATATGAACATGTATATCCGTATTTGTTAGAGTCAAATGCTTGTATCGAGTCATAATGATGTGTTGCAGGATTTTCCAGGAAGTAGGACCAAGTTTTTCCAGAAATTTTCCGGAAACTTAACATAAGAATTTCTGCAGGTCACTTCTGACGGCGTCATGAGTTTTACTCTTGACGGCGTCACGTGTAAAAATCTGGAAATTTTACCAGTTTTGTTTTTCTAACGGAGGCTTAAAGTTTTTGTTGAATCATTAGTTTTATAATCTCCAAGAAATCTGCAAACATCATTCCACAAGCATTATATCTTATTTTGTTTTCTAGGATTTGTTAGCATATGTAGATTGCCGCCGATTTTACGCGAGGTTTCACTGTCTGTTTTCTCAGGTTTTACATGTTATGTATGACAAGAAGATGATTTATATTCTGGAAGGGAAGCTTTGATTGTTCATTTTCTTGGAGGAAGATCTAACATGGCCACCTTATTATCCATACCGAGCAAATCAGGGGAGTATTTGATTTCATCCTTTTTACTTATTTCACTTTTACATTCTTTACTTGAACATTGGGGACAATGCTCATCCTAAGTGTAAGGAGAGGGTAAAATGATGATACCTTACACATACACTTTCACTTGAGTTTGTTTGTTTGATGGTAGATGTGTAATAAAACTATGAGAAATACTTGTTAGTGCAATTTTTGCGCAAAATTTAAAATTTTTTACAACATTTAGGTGTGAAACTTTAGCCATAGCAAGCGTCTCATGGATAGGAGATTGTATGACTAGCACATAACCGTACCATTCAGAAAAATTTTCCACCCAAATATGTGAGGTTCGCCTTTAGATTTGATAGGAAAAGCATTCATTATTAGTGTTTATGAGTGTACCGGTAGCATTTAGATTGTAGAACTTGCGTTAGTGATGCATCCCGAGACCGCTAGTGAGACTACATTTGTGTAGTAGGATTTACTACATGATAAGAGGCATTAGGATCACCCTTGTGTTAAACCCGTATCATAATTACTTGACCATTTAAGTCATATTACTTGGCTAGTTAAGTCAACTAATTTTTCCCACGCCCTTAGCGTTGTACTCATTTTAGTACACGAAACCCCTAGTACACCCCTCCGAGCCTATCTTTTCGTTTCTAACTTTAAGTATTTTACTTAAAGGAAGAATTTGTTACACCCCACTTAAATGTACACCCAAATCGCCTTAGCCTTCCGTGTATGCACTTATCTTTAGTGCATTACTGTTATTTGTTAAACCCTAAGTTAATTATCTAATTGATTACATGGTTGCTAAGTCGAGTCATATCCTTGTACATATTATTTTGGGACGATTGTGAGTATTTTCTGGAACGCAGTTATGTGCTGGGTCCCACGGATGGCGCAAACTTGTTAGTGCAAAAAGTGTGAATGGATTGGGATTGGGCTTAGTCCGTTATGGGCCGTCCTTGATGGATCGCCCGCTGTTTGGTTTATGCACTAATCCAAGTAGTAGGTTGAATTCCCTGCACAAACAAAGGTAAAACGTTTGCCTTATTATGGGGACGGACCTCACGATTAAGCTCTGGCGTGAGAGTAAGGACTCATATTGTCAGAGAAATATATGTGTATGGGGATGTGTGAGAGGCATACCTCATAGATGTGATTTGGGTTGCCTTTTATAGGTGAACTAGATACTAGGGTTTTCTAATATTTCGCGTATCTTTATAATGGCAGGTATGGGACCCTTTTCGGGCAAGGATCCACAGCTTAATCGAAGTTATAGACACGAGTCATCATTCGGACCGGGGGCCGGTCCGTAATCTTACCTCAGAAGTGCTGCTTAGATGGTCCACGTCCGTTGTGGAGGATCCGGACCGTGTCCTGCTCGTGGCTTGGGTCTTGGTGACATCTGGATACTTGTTTTGTTGGATCGGGGCCCTATTGTGTTATAATACGATCCAGGCCCAATAAGCCTGTTATCCGTATTATACACCATCAGCATCCAACATCATCATAGAAACATTAAGACAAAAACAAAGATTAAGTTAGTATAAAATCAAGTGAGTGTAAAATAATAATACACTTAAATTTTATACAAGTATTTCTATATTAATAATAACAAGACACACTCTTATTACACATTGGGCTTCGGCCCAATGTATACCAAACATCCTATAATGGTGTTGGGCTTATGAGCCCAAAGACACACGAACTCTTAGATTGTTATCAGGCTTATGAACCCATTATGTAAAACAAAACTCACTTTTCAGCTATTGGGTTTTGGCCCATATGAAATCCAAACATATATGCAACATTGTCATACCTCGCTAAGGCGAAAACGCGAGGGTATAACTTCATGGATATCATCACAACACCTGGTGTCTATATAGTGAAACAACTACATGCACAAAAATAGAGCAAAGTACAAACACAAAGTGTTGTAACAATACCCCAAAACAAAATTCGAAACAATACATAAATCCAAACATAAATGATAAACCACTTCCAATGCAACTAGGGTCTCGTCTAATCACATCCTTCTATCTTATCCTTAGAAAGCTCACCTAAAAATGATGCTTAAAACGTCAACATAATGTTGGTGAGATTCATAGGTTTAAGACACACATACACTCTCAAGGCAACCAGTTCACTGTGATTATAAAACATAGATGGACAAATAATTAAAGTTATCATATAAGCTACATGTATTCACACAAGATAAAGGCAACCAACACACATAAGGCAACCAATTGGGACAGAACGTGTCCCCCGCTCCAATATAGACATTAATTAGGTCGCATGAGCGAGCAACAGGATAAGCATCCTCCCAATTAAGTCTCTAATATGCATGTCTGATATTGACATCAATTAGGTCGCATGCGTAAGCAACAGGATAAGCATCCTCCCAACTGAGTCACTGATTATACATGCCTGATAATTCTCGATAATCCACAATAATCACAACATATAATCATCACACCATAATAATCATCACATATAGCATACATACGATAACATTATAAGTCCAAGCTCTTTTAAATCACACATAATCACAGGAACTCAAACCATTTAAGACAAGCATCATTCCCATCCCAAGTTTAAAACAAAGTAAAAATATGGGAATATGAACTCACCTCAACTTTGCAGCTTCCAACAAATAACAATCACAAATCTATACAACACAAATAAGTTCACGTTACACATGGTCAAGCTAAATGCTATAACCCATGCAATACTCATATGATGGATTTCTAAGATTCATATGACCCACTATGAATCTCCTAGACCCCATACTAACCATCACCATAACCTAATACTCACAAATCCCTTGAACTTTTAAAATCAGAAAACACAGAATTTTAGGGTACATTCGCCCACAAGAAAGAATAACAATTAAGCTCAACAACTCACACCAAAAATTCACCATGGTATCTCATAAGCATACAAGCTAATCCCATAAGGCCATGGTCTAATAACACACACAAGTACCCATAAGAAAATCAAACTTGTCAACTACCCAGATTCGGATCTGAACGCACACCAAAAAGTTTTGATTAAAATAAAATACTTCTACAACTTTTTATCGTGAATCCTTTTTGTGGGAGTCTAAGATAACCTAAAACTCAACTTTCCCAGAAGGGCTAACCTTAATATCACTTTTTCACCCACAATTCACAATCAAACTTTTACCTAAATTCTGTCCCGGTTTAACATCTTTGACATCTTATCAAAGAAAAATCAAAAAACTAACTTCCAGACCTCGAAATCAATCGTGGCCGGACTTTTTCGAAAGCTCTTTCATTAAACTTCAATTTAGACTAAAATTTCATGATCTAACTCATCATCATTTGTTAAATACCTTTGAATCTTTACAACACTAATTTTCTGTCCAAAGCCTAACTCAATACCTAGCATGTTTTACGCTCAATTCTCTTCACCAATCACCATACTATTGTCAATTGATGATTCTAATATGTTTTACATCATTAATTTACAGAAGTTTATAAACCCTAAATCCATCATATTAGATATTACATGAATTGAATGAATAATTAACCAATTATATGAAAACTAGTAACAAAATTATAACTTGATCTTGGTTTTAGCTTCAATAATAAAAACCCTAAGTTTTCTTGCTCTCCTGCTCTCTTGGTCAATCATAATATGCAGGAAAAAGGGATTATGGGTTGTTGGGTTTGGTATATAAGGGTAGGGGTTGGGCTTGTTTGGGTTGGACTAGGATTCCTTATTTGGGCTACAATTGGGGTTCCTTTAAAAACGAGTTGGGATTAAAATGGTCCATGTAATATGTTTGCAACTTAACCTTTGTGTCATCAAGTTAAGGGGGTGTTTAGGTTAGCTAATTTAATCAGCTTATGGACCTATTTGATTTTGTAAAACCAGATAAGCTCACTTTCTAGACCAAACATGCAGCTCAGGGTGCTCCGGTAAGGGGTCAAAACTGACTTGGGTGCGAACGAGTCAGGTCATGATGACTGAAAACATTTTTAGACCATATTTAGGATTATAGTCAGTTTCTTTGTAATATACGTAACTGTTTCTGTATACTACAACTATAGAAATATTTGAAGTGAATTGTGTAGTAATGTGATTATCATTTGTTTTTTGTATGATATTGACCCAGAATTTTGAATTCTTTTTAGTTTATTCGGATAGTGGTCCACTTTCCTATCTAACTGGCCACGGGATTTGGCAGTCGACAGTTGGGTGGTTTTCTTTCAGGCAGTCGACAGTTGGGTGGTTACAAACATAAAAAAAAAACATCTATTATGGTAGGTGCGACCAAGATTTCTTTATAAACCGATCAAGGAGGTCATGTCCATTCAAAGTAGACTTTCAGCAACCATCTGTCGGGCTATCCCGTCTAACCCAGTTGATCTTTCTAATTTTTAGCCAATTTTTTCTTTCATTTTACTCATATGGTATTCTTGATGGTTGCATATGGTTCAGAGTTTTATAATTACTAATTTACTTAACAAGGTCAGGTCTTATATTAGAAAACTAATACTCTCGATCTAAGTAGCCTGTTATATTGAATGATACGTTTTTCATTTGGCGGATTTATTTTCTACAGTCATTATAGTTACATGTTTTGCTGATTCTAAAATTAGTGACAAAAAATATTGCCAATGATGCTAAAGAAACCGAAGCTGTCATGTAGGAGATTAAAGAACATTTGATTTTTCTACTACCATGTTTTTTCAATGTAAATCGCACATGAACGACCCACATACAGTGTCACACAATAGGAACTATTTAGCCAAAAAACAACTATAGGATTTGCTCCATCAAGTGCTCTGAAAAAAGTCGTGTCCGCAAAAAGCGGTCATATCTGACGTGAATACTAGCATATATGCAATTACACCGGGTGGAACCTTAGAGCCAACCTTTTTTTACCCATTTCTTACGATGTTAAAATATGTAACACCCCAAAAATTTTGGAACACAGCGGAAGTCTTATTTGGGGTAATTACGTAATTGAATCACAGTCAAACTCATAGGAACATAGTTCAAAAGATAGATTTTAAATCATTCAATGAAAACTCAAATATTCAGAGTTACAAAACATTTTCATAAAGAAAATGCTTCCAAAAGAGATGGTGAGTTTGAAAAGAATGATGAGTTATTTAAAAGAAAAGGGGGGTCCTGTGCCCTTTTTGCCAGCTCCGTGCCATCATGCCTCTAATTTCCTGAGATAAACATGCTAAAAAGTCAACACAAAGGTTGAGTGAATCAATAGTAGTTTAAGTTAAGTAGTAGTTTGAACACAAGTCAACCGGTTTGAAAACAACGTGCTCTCAGATTAGCTTGGTAATAAATATGCATAAAAATTAATCTATAAAAATGATATTGCTCCTAAGGTTTCACGAAACGCAAGCCTTGACAGTCATGTATGTAATCACCTACACCACGAAGGATGTAGCTGAAAAAGGGGCCCTCAAGGGAAACTATGCTAGATTCTCCAAAAGTACGAATATAGCTCAGCTCTTGATGACAATCTGAATTGCCTTAGGTGGGTTGGCGGTCCCAATAGATCTATTAACTATATTTCGAGCTCACTCGCAAGTGATTAAGGTTCGTGAAAGAGGGACTTTAGCGTAAGGTAACTTAGGCAATACTAGGAAAATAATCGCATACTAAAAATACTTGTGTTCGGTTTATCGCATGAATCTCCCCACGGGGTTTAGAAAACAATTTAAAAAGGTGGGACTATGAACTCACCTCGGTAATGTAGAATTCAGCTAGTGCTCAAGTGAGAACTATAAACGGTTATGAATAGCAGTGAATAGCTTCTGACTCGCGACCTAAATTAATTGTGATGAGTTTATATCGGAACATGAGTTCACAGATTTACATCTTGTGATTGATTCTCTTAGCGAGGAGTTCTCCGGTGAACTCACTCATATCATATCTCCACCGGAGTATGATAACTTCCATTTTGATCATGACACACCCGGGATATGTCTTGATCAAGCGAGATTAAATGATGAGATTCATAATCTAGAAATTATGGATTCTCCCGTGGGTGATGACGAGTTAATCATGATTTTCATCATGAGTTTCTTTCTTTTCTTCACCTATCCCGTGACGTCCTCTCTTCTTCACTCCTTCGGGACTGAAGACACCATCTTTGATCCCGGTATTTTCATTTACCATTATCTTGAGCCGGGGTACTTATCTCATCGGTGTGGAACTTTCACATGCTTCAAATGTTTGTCCAAACATCTTGAATGAAAGACCGATGGAGATTGCTTCTTCCACATCATGCTTCCCCAAGGACCAATGAATTCGGGGATCGAGTCAAGCTAGCGACTCGATAAACAAAAACAAGTAACAACAAACACGGGTTTTCACCCGTGTATCTAATTTCCTTCTATTTTCTAACACCCTAGTGTGGGGGAGTGGCCACCCCCCGCAGCTACTTGAGATGTACATATCTTTCCAAAAAAAAAAAAAAAAAAATGTTTGTTTGAATTAATAAAGTGAAAAATAAAAATGACATTCCCACAGTTAGCCTTTAATATTCTCGTCTTTCATTCAAAATTTCGGCATAATCGCCGGGACTTTGAATATTGAGGACAATATTCAACTCTAAGTGTAGGGGAGGGGAAAATTCTAGCGAATTTTATCAAAATATACCGTCTAGTACCCCCATTTTTGGCCAAAATTTTTCAAAAATTTTTTCACTTTATTTCAAAATTTTTGTGGTTATCAATTCGCCGTGTCTAAACGACAAAAGGGATTGGCTAATCCAAGAGCAAACGGATCTTGGTAAAGATAACTCAAACCCGTTGATGGCTTGCAATTTGCAAAAAATTGTATGGCTCCTCAACTCCCCATCATCCTCAAAAGCTAATGAGTTGGCTAGCCCGCAAGATTATGGCTTGTGGTAAAGACTGTGGAAAAACCATAATTGGTAATCAACTCACCAAGATGTTGACTGTTCCATCAAGAGTTGGCTAGTCCAGGAGTAAACGGCTCCTGGTAAAGACAAATCAAATCCGTTGAAAGCTGGTGGTTTGCTCAAAATCACACGGCTATCAGGTGTGCCACAGTTCTTACACCTGGCTACTCCAGAAGTGATGGCTTTTGGTAAAGAGACTTCAAATCCATTAATTTTTCTCAAAAAGATTGCTAGGGACTAGCAATAGTTTAGTGTGGGGGATTGATGAGTGTGTAAATACTCATCATTTTGAGTCAAATCTAAGCTGCAAAACGATCAAAAATACTCAAAAACGCACCAAAATGCGAACAAAATCCCAAAGATCGTATTTTATATGTTTCTGATGAAAAACGAGTGAAAACAAATGAAAAACGAACAAAAGTTACATATTTGGCAGTTTCAGTCCCCCGACTTTCAAAATTTTACAAAACTAGTCCCTGGTCAATCATTTTCAAAGAAAAGTCAACTCTTGATCTTTAAAAGTCAAAACGAATCACAAATGATCTTTGGGTAAAATGAATTAAAAAATTACACAATTGGTCCCTGAACTTTGGCCAATTGACAGTTTTAGCTCCCGGTGTTTCAAATATGGAAAAGTGTATTTTTGGTCCTTTGGTTCCTCTAACTTGACAGAATTGGTCCTTTGTAGAAGTTTGAAATGATGGCAAGAAAAGGTCCCTCAAAAATTCAGTAAAGTGCACTTTTGGTCCTTGTGATAAAACCATTACAACCAAACGGACCCAAAGATATTATTAAATTCAAAAAAAGACTCATCAGCCCATTCATTTAACCTCAACACTCTTGGCCCAAGTATCCACTAAAGCCCATAACCACCCCCTTTTTCCCCCTTTTCACGTTTAATACCATCATCCCAGAACCCTAACCCTAAAATATACGTACTCCCTCCATCCCCTTCTCCACTAAACTCACTGATTAAAATAACACAACCAAATCCCCCCCTCGTGACTGCAATAAGCTAAACCAACCATCACCATCCCTCCCCATCACCATCCATATCTTCCCCCAATCCCACTAATCCTCCAAAAACTATACCTACCACCTCAAGCCAGTCATACAATGACACGCTGGCAATCCTCACCAAGTTTGGGCGCCAAAGAAGGAGTATAGGGCTAGGATGATTGGAGTTCTAATCAAAGGTCAAGATTCATTGCAAGGAAGCACATAGGATTGTCCAGCTCAGCTTTTACCTCAGTGGAGAAGCACTCGAAGATGAAGACAAGGTTGAAGAAATCGTACCTACCCCCCTCCAAGGTTCTAGTATAAGTAGGAATATTGTTGTAAGCCTTAGGGCACTTCTTTATCTTTTATCTCATCTCAGTTTTAAGTTTTTATCTTATCAAGTTTTTAAGAATTTTTATTGTAATTCAATATTCTTCAAGTTAATGAAAGCATTCTGAAATTTATTTAAATTCGTGTTCCAGTTTAGTATTTTAAAGCTTTATTCTTTCACTGAGAAGTTTATCAATTATTGCACTGCTTAGTTAAATTTGAAAGAAATCAAAAACATATTACTAAAAAAAAAGAGAAGCAGCAAAGGCATGGATGGGAGTTTGGTTTTAGAGCCCATGGGGGCATTTAGGTAGTCCGCGTGTTCTTGGTTTCTGATTCTCAGACCCATCTAGGCTGGATGCCAAGTAAGGTTTTCGATATAAGATTTTCATGAAATATGCTGAGTGCAATTTGTTGTTAGCGTTAACTATTCAATTCTGTCTAATTCAGTCTTTAATACCTTAGTACAAGTTAGTAAATTTGTGTTGCAATTCAGTAATTAACTTTGATAACTCTTGAATCTGTCACTAGCAGGAGTGTTTGGTTTAAGGTTGATTATGAGTTCTTGGTATATTTAGTTGTTATTTTTATTGGTAATATCTCACAAACGGTTCTTGTTAGGTCACACTTTATGTAAACACAAGTTTAAGAATGATAGAAAAGAGATGAGAATGAGAATGGGATGATTATGAGAATTAGAGAAGTAGAATTGCAAGAGTTTCCTTAATATTTCACATAACCAACCAACTATTACATAAGACCTAAGGTTCTATTTATAGGGAAGGAGCTAGGGCAACACTCCCTCTCCTTCCTTTCTCCAAATCGTGTGGGCTTTCAAGCCCATGGGCCACATACCTTAAGTCTAGTAAACTTGTAACATTACATAAATGTAAGAAAATAATAACTTAAGCAACCTATTATTACAAATGACCGAGACTTCATAAAATAGTGAAAACTATGATCCCAACAATCTCCCCCTAAGGGTCGGTCATCATGGTTGCTTGACGTCTTCATCTTTGTCGTTTTGACTTGTGACATGTAAATCTCTAGACTTCTTCAAAAATGATTTGAATGATAATGAATGTACTTTGCTCTTTGTCTTTGTTCTTTGGTGATGATGTAGTGATTGTATCATGAAGTAGTCTGCCATTCGTCACTCCTGCGTCTGTGGTGGTTGAACGCCATTCCAACATACTCATACATCTTTGGACTTAGACTTTCACGTACAAGAAGTTCCTTTACATGCATTGAGATCTTTGTTTTTATACTTTGTAGATTCTTCTTATTGGTGTAGAATCTTTCTTTGAACTTTGTGTTGCTAAGATCTTTTGGGGAGCTTTCTTTGACTTCAAGATGTATGTATGAGCATGTTGGAATCTACCATCATGGAAGTGAGGTACCTGCGAGTAAACAGTTAGCAATAAAACAACCGGTACTTACGGATAAGGAATTAGAGCTCATCAACAGCATATTGTGAAGACTCCTTCTAATCCTTATCCAGGCCGTTCCCATATCAGATACTCCCGAAGGAGCTTACGAGACCTACTAAGTAGCTCAATGACTGGGTGAGTCGCTGGGGATCACTCCACGACTGTAGACCGCTATGGAATCACCGTAAACACTAAGCGTAACCCTTATGAGGTTACCGAAGTGACCTGCTGTCAGGGCTGTTAGATGTTGACCCTGGCAGGATTTCCGTTCAATCATTGAGAAAGACTTACGTAATCCTCTCATAAACGTTCTCGGCAGATTGCTAAGATCTGCGAAGGACTCGATAGTTTACAACTGATGCCCATTGATGTAGAACACCAGTTGCAGAAATACTAAGTGTTCCTAAGAGATCTTTGATGTATCTCAAGGCTCTAGACTCTATAAGTGCACACCTAGGTTTCCTATGCGGAGACTGGGGAGGTGTCTCCTGCTTCAATATCAACCGTCTCTAAGAGATAGGTCGATAGGTTACGCGGGTTCCCCGTGAGAATGAAACAAGTCCTTTTAAGAGGACTTGAGTGGTTAAGAAGGTTTAGTGCATTGCGTCACTAGGTCCATGACGACTTTGTCTTCAATACCGGTGTTGTCTTTTGCAACAACCAGTAGCATACGTATTGAACCCGGTGTCTGCCCTAAGGTTGAACATATGGAGGGCTATTTCTTTTCACCCTTTTCTTTACTTTTCTTTTTAATTCTTCAACTCCTTCTTTCCCTTTCATTCATTTCTCCATTTTTCGTATCATACCTAAGGACTTCTAATTCTAACTATGGGAGATGTCCTTGGGTAGATCCCTCCGGCTCTGGCGGATCATAGGACTGATATTCCTATCTTAATCACCTTATAACTCTGACAGTAGCCAAGAAACCTTTGATTGAAAATCTCTCAAAGTGTTTGTGTTAATCAAATATTTTGTTTAACACTTTGAGAGTTTTGTGTACACTTTTTGAAGGGCTCCCCCTGCACATGTGCTCATAAGTTTTTAATAAATTTGCACATGCGGGAGGAGCAAGTACTTTTGAATTGATCCACTTTCCGTGAACAAGACCGATTCGAGACACGCTTACATCACTAGTTAGACTAGCTTGAAGTTATTACCCGGCCTGATCAAGTTCACAGAAAGTTTCTCGAGATGGTACATTTCTACTAAGACATGTCCTTTTCGAGACACGCTTACGTGGTTAGTTAAAGAGATGCATTGTCAGCTTTTAGGTGACAACTAGCTCTAGTAACTAACTTGATGTTATTACCCGTCGAGGATAAGTCCTTTCGATGTTACTAACTTGTATTATCTCGTCAATTCCTGGGTCAATACTGAGTCTAGCTCGCACATGATACAACTTAAAGCTTTGACTTCGTATATTTTAATCACTTTTTCATTTTCTCCCCCTCAAAAATAGCATATATAATGTTGTTTTTGACAAACTTTTAGATTAAAATATGCCTTTTGAGTCTTTACGGGGAGATTTACCAAGAACTTTTAGTTTTGAGCAAAGTATTTTGTTTTGACAGGTGCTCCCCCTCAACAAGTGATCAGGTCTTATTGAGGTGAAATACTTGTCCTTTTGAGCAGAATTATGAAAAATCATAAATGTTTGATAAATTCTACTCAAAAGTAAGAAGCCTTCGCTCCTTATTTTAGGATTGAGGCACTGATGCGTACCTCAGGGTCCTTTCTTTACAAGTACGGGTTGTGCACTGTAATGCGTACACAAGCCATAAAAAACATGATTTTGACAAAGCATTTTGATTTCAAAATACTCCCCCTCCAAACGAGCATGTGTTTTGACATTTTTTTTTTAAACTGTGGATCGAATTGGGGAGTAAAGATTTGAAAAATCTTGAGCAAAATTTTGAAAAGTTTTGAAAAAACCTTTTGAAAAAATTTTGAATAAATTTTGCTCAAGATTAAGAGAGTTAAAGATAAGCTTTGCATGAGAACTTCTTGTTTTCAAGGAAAAGTGCACGTTTTGTTTTTAAGAAATGGTTTAGCAAGGCACTTTCCTTTCTTTGAAAAACCAAATTGTACACTGAAATGAGTGCACAAGTCGTTGTTTTAATACAAAATTAGTTTTCTTTAAACAAAATACTCCCCCTCAAATAATGAATGTTATTCGAGAGAAAGTCTTCATGCGCAGAATTTTGAATCGTATTATAAAATACTTTTTGAAAATTTGTGAGACGACTCTGCTCAAGGTTTTAGAAAACACAATCAAGTATTATACAACAAAGAATGCTTGAAGATCAGATTAGACAACAACCTTGAGAACTAAAAAACCATAGTTTACCAAAATTTGAAATCCATTTGTAGGTTGTGTCAATCCGAAAAAATGTTGAATTTCAACGAGGATTGAAAAATTTTGTTTCATTTTGATAAAACACTCGTCGAATCAATGGAAATTTAAAACTCTTTTGCTTTTGAAAGGTTGTTAGAGACCCGGAGTCTCTCTTTTGAGTTTTAAAAATCTGAAGAAGAAGATTTCCATCTAAAGTTGAACCTCAAGGATTCTTTTTGAAGATTTGTTTTTGTGATGAATGGAAAACTTCCGGTATTTGGGATGCCCAAATCAGAGTCATTCTTTTATCATAGCCAAAGCATTCCAGATTTTGAAAAAAAATTTGAAAAATTTAGAACACCTTTGCTTTGGTCTTCACACTTGCTTTACCGGTGTAAAACAATAGTGTAGAGTTTGGAAAAGTTTGTTTCTCACCATTTTGAATCCATTTACCAGTTTAGCCTTTAAACACATTTTGTCCTTTGACCTAAAAATATGTTCCATAAGAAACATTTTGTCGAATGTTGAAATTTTGACTTTCAATGGGATGACATGTACTTGCACACAAAGAAAATGCATCAGGCACAAACAAGTATAAGATGAATCAAAAAATCTCATTCTAAATCAACCTAAGTGCTCAGAATTCTCAAAATAACACATAAGATCACAGATAAATTCATTCTTTCACTCGAGACTTTCCAATTATGATTATGGTTTGGGGTCATGATTTGAGTCTAAGCACACATGTTAGCATCAAAATGCAGGAATATTGAACAAACAAATGCCCTAGTAGTAGCAGCAAAGACATCGACATCTTAAACCCTAAATCACTTGATTTCAAACCTATGTTGTATCTAATCGAGCAAACACACCAATCGAGCATTCTTTAGTGTTCTCTAAAGCTATATGAAATAATTAACTAGACTAAACACATAAAAGAAAATGCCCCGATCGATAATTACTTGAACCCTAGTTTCTGATTATGCCTTTTTGACTGTTGAAAATATTTGAAACATTTAGGGAACGATTAGATAACAACAATGAAGAAATTAGAAACTCACAATCGAAAAGAAATCGAGGATAAAAAATTGTTAGTCTGATTATGTGTGAAACTTTTGAGAACATTTGTGAAAACATTGATGCGAGCTCTTTTTTTTTTTTTATTATTTCATGCAATGTCCTTTTATCTAAGTTTAAGACTTTTGTGAACTTTACTCATTAAAGGTTAACTACTTTTCCATTTGAAGTCTAAACATGGTTAAATTGGAATCCTTGCCGAAAAATTTCTTTTCTCCCCCCTCGAATTAGCATTTATTTTGTGAAACATTTTTGCACATTTTAATTCGAGAGATCATAGAACCTTTTGAAAATGAGATTTTAATACGAATGATGAAGAAACATTTTATCCTTGAAGAATTATGATGAGGTGTGCAAACTTCATGATAATGTGAAAAGTTTTTTTCCCCCTCAAAACATGTTCCATTTTGACAGAGAAAAGCAAAATTTGTTTAAATGGAGGAACATAGTTTTGAAGATTTGAAGTTTGTACACAAAGAAAGAAGATTCTTTTTGTAAAAAAATATTTACAGAAAGACTTTGATGTTTGACTCTTCTTAGGTTTTAAGAAAATTTTGCAAATCATCTGGAGTCAAACATCACATACCATTTTGGTGAATTAAAGCAACAAACCTTGATGGAGGTAATTATCTCGCATGTGAGCAGGATCCAAATTACGTGTAGACGACTCAGTAATGTCAGGAATGAGTTGAGCCGGTGCAAACGGATTAAAGAACGCCTCAGGGTCATGCTCTGCGGTTTGTGGAACTGATTTAGGTATGGAGTCTTCAGCTGATTGTCGTGAGTTAGAAACGGTTTGTTTTGCCGTTGTTGGAGATGCAATTTGGGGACCGTCTCTGTCAACAGTTGTTGTTGAATATTCTCAGGGTGTGCAGCGGAAATTGGTGAGACTTCTTGAGGATGGTTTTCAATTGAATCATCAAACAGTTGAGCAAACAGGGTTTCCAATTCCTTGCGAGAGAGTGACAATGGTTCTGCCGAAGAATCCGGAATATATAGATGGTTGGATGCAGGTCCTAAGCTGTTGTGCTCAGAAGCCATTGCTGAAGTGCTTTTAAAACGGTTGGCTGCGGGTCCTAAGCTGTTGTGCTCAGAAGCCATTGCTGAAGTGCTTTTAAAACGGTTGATTACGGGTCCTAAGCTGATTTGTTCCGAAGCCATTCCTGTTGAATCTGCACAGAAAGAAAGAAGAGACAAGAAGACAGAGAACAAGGATCCCCAAGAGTAACTGGGTTCCAGATGTTAGAAGCATAAAGATGTAGTGTCAATTATCTTCTTGACACTCGAACACACAATACCGATGGTTTTCATTCTAGTCTCAGAGGTAGAAGTTGTGGAGATCACATTAGTTTTGGTGCAAATGTCTAAAATATTTCCTGTAGGAATCCACCTAAGACCAATTGATTTGAAAATTCTACCCGTGGGTACCCACCTAGTGTTAGATCTAGGAGATGTTTTCCTTTTAGATGCAGTTGAATGAAATGTGGGAGCATCACTTGGTTGAGAAAACTTACGTCCTATATTGATCCACTTCTTAGGTTTCTGACTTATGACTTTTGATTCAACGGGTTTGTTTGTCTTAATCGATTTAGCCTTTTCAAGTGAAATTCCTTTTTGAAGATATTTTAAAGCACAAACATCATGATTATTTACGCAACTACTCTTAGATGCTTGCCAATTCCTATTAGTTTGTTGAGAACTCCTAGGTTTTGGTTTGCTACTACTAGCAGTATTTTGTACTACAGTGGAAGGCATCGCATGAGGTTTAGAACCTAGAATTCCATCCTTTTGAAGTAGCGCCTTTTTCCTAGCCTTTTCTAGATCATAGTTCTTGCACATGTCATATTTTCCATAAGAATCTTTACTTTTAATGCTTGTTTTAGACACTGTTTTCGAACTAATCCTAGATGAGCCAGGCATAATCACGTGTTGAGATTTAGCAGACGCATATGCTTTTCCCTTCGGCCAAGAATGTGGAGTGACTGGTTTTGTCAAATTGTTTTTCTCAACAACTTGGGAGGCAAACCGAGGTTTTGAAAATTTAGGTCGTTCAGATTTAAATGCAGTTGGTTGTCTAACCACTGATTGTTTTCTGTTTGTTTGAGAAGGCGGTTTCCCTAAGATTGATGGTTTTGCAAACTTAGTATCCACACTATTGCCAGTCAGTCTTCTTAATTTGTTTTGCAATGCAGCATGTGCAAACACCTTTTCTTGAATTTGACCTTTTAAAAGCTCATTTTCTTTAACTAATGTATCCACACGTTTACTAAGTTCATTTGAAACTTGACCATTGTTGCCCGAATTTTGAGATTCGTTTTGCATTTGGAGTTCAAGTGAGATGCAATGTGCCTCTAGTTTTGAAAAATTTTTATGACACTGGGCAATGGTCTTTTTGAGAAGAAGGTTTTCAGACTCAAGAGTTTCATTTGATGTTTCAGTCATTAGATTATCATGTAAAGACTCAGACTCAGAACGTTTGTCAAGATATTGTACAACATCCTGGTCAACCTCTCCTACATTACTGAAGTTAGGTTGCTCAGATTGTTGTTTCTCATTTGCAGGTATAATACGATCAACAATAGATTGTACCTCGGCCATTAGCTCTTTGTCAAAGTTAGGTTCTGTGTCATAGATGGGTATGACATCTTCCTCATCCATCTGTCCTTTGTCAAAGTTGGGCTCTGAGTCATAGAAGGGTCTGATCTCTGCACAGTCTGCATCTGTATCATTCCCTAATCTGCTGTTGTCATCCTGCTCTTCTGATTCTGTACCATCGCTTTCCATGACACCCAAATTAGCTTCCAATGCATCAACCATATTAGATTGCTCTACTTGAATCTGCAACTTCTGTTCATTCATTCTTTGAACATAATTTCTTCTGTGAAGAATCGCCTTCTCAATCGAATCCAAATCTCGTATCAATATGTCTTTGAAAGTTTCATCCTCGATTCGGGATTTGATGAACTGCTGAAACTGTTCCTTGATCACTCTGAAGGTGGCGTTGGATTCATTCTCGTGAACTTCTTCTGATGCAAGCTGCTTTTCAAGTTGATTCACGTTTTCGAACATCATATTCGTGAAAATGTCAAAGTCTTCTCCAAGGAGTGATGGAAATGCCCGTTTGAATCCATACTCGGAACGAGTTCCTTCTAAGTCTTTGTATGAGAGGACCTTAAGGTGTGACTTAAGTGATCCACACTGTTCCATGCATCTCTTCACTAAATATGTCTCTAATTCATGCATCAGCGACCTTGATTGATACATTTTCTCTCCGTTTAATCTCACAATTGGATCTTCAGAATCATCAGAATCATGCTCTGGGCATGTATTATTCATGTGAGATTCCTGCATGTTTACCATTAACATCACATCTGTTGTATCAGTTTCCAAATCTGCTGTATTGGATTCCAATTCTGCATATTCATCATCAGATGGAATATCTCCCATGACCCTTTGCAAAACAGCATTGAGATTACCCCCTTCAACTTCCATTTGACTAAGTGTGGCATTGTATTCAACATTATCGTCAAAGAGTGGAGTTGAATCATAATCTTGATCTTCCACATCTGCAATATTTTCTGTATATGCCAAGAATGCCATGCTTGGTTCGATAAGATCTTCTTCATCATCAGTATCTTCCATTGTGTTTAACCATTCAGAACTAGCCGTCATTATGCCTTTGCCTTTCTTTGTAGATACTTGACTAAGCTTCACTAGATTTTGCAGTAGAGATTGCACATTATTATGTAGTGTAGCAGGATGGTACTGAGGAATGAAGAAAGGCTCAGGTGCATTTGGAGGAATGAAGAAAAGACCATTTGGAGTGTGAATTAAGGATCCATGGTCAACAGCTGGAGTTGGTGGAGCAGGGAGAATGGTCTTCAGTGGATTCATGCTTAAGCAAGATTCAAGAATTTGCTTCATTCTGAAGTGATGAAGTTCTTCTGTACGATGCATAGCTTCAAGATATTTCCACATTTCATACGCACTAGCTTGAAAGTCCATATACATGTAAATTGAGTTGGGAAGTGCCACTGTTATGAACCATACAGCCTGTTGGTCAGCATCGTACTGAGCAAGTTCAGTTGCATTCAAATCTTCATCAGTTTGTATTCTGATAATCCCTGTTGAGTCAACAAGAAATATCATTTTGTATGGACCATCTTGAATGGATTTAAGCATGAGATCTGCAGCAGGATGATCTGTGAGCCATTGTAAAAATCTCCGTTTCCAAACAGTATACGTTCCTGGTAGCAACATCGGAGGCCTTGATTCATTGCCAAAGAGCAGAACATGGCGAATGAGGGAGCTGTGACTATGTTGTTGATGATACTGTTGCTGATGAGAATATTGGTGAGGAAGATAGTTGGAAGAAGGTCCTGTTGCTGATGACTGTTGCTGATGAGAATATTGGTGAGGAAGGTAGTTGGAAGAAGGTCTTTGAGACGTTGTAGATGACATTGCTCTCCCCCTTGATTGTTGCGATGTAATCGAAAAAAATCAAGCAAAATGTCACACACAAGGTCGAAATAGTGAATTCAGATTTTCCCTCCAAAAATTATTTGAAAAAATTTTCTTTCCCAAAATTTGAAAATCACAATGAAATGCAATTATAAGGTTGCAAGAAAAATTTGAGTTTCAAAAATTTTGCCGCCAAATTTCACCGAAAAAATTTGAATTTAGGCCAAAAAATTTGAATTTTGGGCCAAAATTTTCAACGTTATACCAAAATTGAAATTTCGCGTAAAAATTGAACGTTTAGTCTCCTGTAAAAATTAAATTTTACTCAAATTTTCCCGCCAATTTAAGAAGATAGTAAGGAGAGATTTAGAAAGAAAATTTTAGAAAGATACTTGTGTAATTATGGATCTTATAGAAGGTATAGATGTAAAGCCAATTTTCGAAAATTAAGAGTAGTGTTCTCGAAATTATGTTCTCGAAACTGTGTTCTCGAGATTTTATTGTTCTCGAAATAATGGTGATTTCGAAAAATTGTGTTCTCGAAACTGTGTTCTCGAAATTTTAGTGTTCTCGAAATAATGGTGATTTCGAAAAATTGTGTTCTCGAAATTTTAGTGTTCTCGAAACTGTGTTTTCGGAAAAATGTTTCGCGAAACTTAGACAGAAAGTGGTTTTCGAAAATTTGTAATTGCGAAATTGTTGTAATTTCGAAAAAAAAATGTGATTTCGAAAGTTTACAATTTTTTTCGAAAATTCGAAATTATACAATTTCGAAATTTTGCCAAGAGTCGAAGTATTTTCTTTCTTATACAAGAGAGAAAGTACTGAGTAAACGATCGGTAAGTCGATAGGAAGCAACTTCTTGTGATTTCGAAACTTAGGCAGTTTTTGTGTTTCAAAGAAAACAATCCAAAAACTCGTTTTTATTTCAAGATTCTTGTACTTTTAGGTATAAAATGATGAGATCATTAAGAAAGTTGAAAACTTTATAAACTTTTTCAAAACTACAAAAGATTTCGAAAAATAGTACAACAATCCTAAATCGATTTTTGTGACAAAAGTTTGAAACTTTTTGTTTGTTTTGATTTGTAAAACAAGTTTGTAAGCAAAGATGTGCTAAAAACCAAGAAACAAACAAGAAAGTACAAAAATTTTAACCAAAATCGATTTTAAAAACAAGTTTAAGATGGAATTCAATGAAAACAACAAAACTACACCTTCTTCCGGCGAATGATACCACTTGTTAGGTCACACTTTATGTAAACACAAGTATAAGAATGATAGAAAAGAGATGAGAATGAGAATGGGATGATTATGAGAATTAGAGAAGTAGAATTGCAAGAGTTTCCTTAATATTTCACATAACCAACCAACTATTACATAAGACCTAAGGTTCTATTTATAGGGAAGGAGCTAGGGCAACACTCCCTCTCCTTCCTTTCTCCAAATCGTGTGGGCTTTCAAGCCCATGGGCCACATACCTTAAGTCTAGTAAACTTGTAACATTACATAAATGTAAGAAAATAATAACTTAAGCAACCTATTATTACAAATGACCGAGACTTCATAAAATAGTGAAAACTATGATCCCAACAGTTCTATTAGAATAAATCAAGTAGAAAATGCAGTAGGTAATTGTTATATGAGTTCTTGGTATATTTACATGACTGTGTAACTGGACAGTTTTCAAGCTGATTTGTAGGGGTAAATCTTTGTTAGAAATCAATAAAATTTGTTGTTTTGAGTTGTTTAGTTGTTGGTACATCCAGTACAAAAAGAAGTTTTAGATTCGGACTTCGATTGGCCCTTGAAAATTGCATTCAAAGTAGAACCATTGGCCATAAATCTGCCCTGCACCATGAGTTGCAGTTTTGACCAATTTTTGTTCCCCCATAACTTGTTCAATCCCTGAGCTTAGGACTAGTTTCTTGGTGATTTAAGGAGCCTTCTAGGTGGGCTTGATGTGCCCATTTGTGGTTCGCACCTTTGTGCGTGTTAGTTAGCTCGAAACAGACCCCAAAGGTCCTCGTTTGACTCACTGGACCTGCTGTTGCATCAGCAACCGTATGAACTTGTTACTCACTTTGGTGTTCCGAATTTTCTGATAATTGAGTTGTGAGTTACTACTCCTTGTTGTAATTTGTTGTTTTAACGTAATCGAACCCCTTTGCTAATTTTAGTTTTTGGCTTACTTTTGTCACGTTGAACAAAGTCCAGAAATAAAAATAACCTTCGGACCTGTCTTGAATTTGGATGTTGTTTGTTCGAATCTGTTAATGTCACGTATTTGAGATCCGAAAACTTTTGGAACTATTGTGATTGTGTAACTTGCTGTTGTGGTCGTGGGCATTCAAGCTTTACGCTTGTTAAAGTTTTTTTTTTTTTTTTCTTTTTGACTCATAGTTTTAACTTGGTAGTAAACACACAATGTGTTTTGCAAATCTGAATAACTTTGATTCAAAATAAGTTTTGGATTACAACAAAAAAATAAAAGAGAGACAAACCTGCGGTTGTGTCTGTTTAACAAAAAAAAGGAGAGAAAGGAAAGATATATAAAAAAAAAAAAAAAAAAAAAAAAAAAAAAAAAAAGTTTCAAATCTGACAAGGGTGGGATTCGAACCCAGCCCACTCGGTACACAAACACGCCTCCTACCAGTCGCCCTTGGGTCTTTTGTTGGTTATACCTTGCAAAGTTTACCATTTGGCACCTAGTTGTTTGGTTAAAACCAATAAGCTCAACAGCTTTTAATAGCTTATTGTGTGCTTATTCGGCAGTGTACCTATCTTTGTTATATTTTTCTTAGCTTTGTAATAACTTGTAGTATTTATAAAAAAAATTCAGATTTTTCTAAGCTAGTTTAATATTTATTTTGATTTAGTTTAATTAAATTAGTTTTTAATTCATAATAATTAGAATTTTTATCGAAAAATTTATTTTCTTTTTTCAATAATTTTCTTTTAACCTATATTACGTTAGAAAATTAAATAGAACCTCGTAGGACGTTTGTGGCTTAAAACTCGCGTTTTATTTTGCGCTCTCGCGTTATTTTTAAATAATATTCGCGTTTTTAATTTAGTTTATGTTCTTAGGATTCCCAATACCTAAGTATGTTTTCCCGTAATGTTTTAGGTTTTTCCTAGTTAATTAGTTGCCTTAGGTTAATTTACTTTTTCATTCGTTCGTTAAATTTTGTTAATTTAAACGTATCGTAACACCAAATAACCTTTCCAATCATACAAGATTTTAATCCAAATCTCATTCGAAGCTTTCCATTCACACCTCGTTGGGGTACGACCCGGGAAATCACTTCCCGGTCTCACAATTTGAATATCACTTTCACAAGTTTTGCGAGGTAACCGTTTTTCTAAACGGTTTACTCGTATTACTTCACGTTTATTTGTCTCACGACAAATTAAACCTCACGTTTGTTGATATTTTGATAAATTGTTGTTTACACACCAAAACACAATGAATCAAATGGCGCCGCTGCCGGGGAGGCTGTGTGTCGAAAGTTTCGATGAGGTTTAGACGATTAGTCTTGTAGAACCTTCGCAAGAAGTTACGTTTTCATAAATCTTATAAAAAATCAAAAATATTTTTCTTTTGTTTCTATATATGTATTATATCTATAAAAGTTAAAGAAAAACACAAAAAGATTTTCCCGTTTCATTGTTTAATAATAACAACATTAAAATCTTACCACCGCAAACCAAGGCAGAACACCTACCAACTGGGGGTGTGACCATAATAAGTTCCCAAACAAAAGATCAAAACTTGCCTTTGTATCACTTGCGTTTTGGAAAACTTTTAAACGAGAAACACACTTTAAGAGGAGTCGAAACGGTATGTGGCGATCCAACGAACTTCGCCCTGTGAGAGATCCATTCTTCTCTCCCTCTCCTTTGTGCGTTTTTCCTTAGAAGTTAACCTTGCGTTTGTGATTATTGGTTTAAGTTCCCCTGTCTTTATGAGTTGGTCTTGTTTTAATTGTTGTGCTTTTCGAAAAACCCAAAAATAATCTTCGTCTCCTACTGTTTAATTCTTCCTTCTCATCCCTCGTTAATGTTTAATTCTTATGTCATCACTTGACTATCACTGTTTTCATTGTAAAAGTCCGGTGGATGATGATCTTCGTTGTTACAAGTGTGGTTGTGAGCGGTGTGGAAGTGATATTAGAGACGGATTTTGTAAATGGTGCAAAGCAAATCCGAATGCTTTCAATGATTCTCAAAATTCTTCCGACTTCCCCTCACATCCCGAAATACGAACTATGAATGGCAAACCGTCAAGAGTCGATCCACAACTCTCACAATTTACGATTCGAAGTTTATCAAGTAAACGTACTGAGCTTAAAACGGTGACTGAAATAAACAACTTGCCTGATCATCACGTTTATCAAGAACAAAAACCGGGGACTATAACGGAAGTGGTAGAAATCCCTAGCTCTCAGAGCATACCACTTGTCCCATCTCCGGATTTTTCAAAATATTCTTCGAGACTTGATAATCATTCGAATTATTTTGTCGATTCTTTGAATGACCCGATTCCTTCTCTAAGGCAATCGTTTATTCCTTGCGTCGGTTGTGGTGAGCCACTTTTCGGTCAACCATGTCGTTGGTGCACGTGTGAACGATGTGGTAATGATATTCAAAACGGAAGTTGTTTGTTTTGTGGTTCGAGTAATTCATTCGCTTACGATTCTAATCCTAGCTTTTGCAATGAGCCACAAAATAATTTCATTTCATATAAGTATAATCCATGTTATCAAAATTCCAATGCCGAATCGTTTCAAAATGCACCAACTTCACAACAATACGGTTGTGAGTATTGTGGAGGTCCACATTTTAGCACCGATTGTCACACTACGAATCTTTTTTCTTGTGACAACAATTATCACGATCAACCTCCACAATACCAAACTTGTGAAACACAACCTCAACCATTTCCTCAAGAACTTTTGCAAAATGTCTTAAATGCTCTTAAGGATTTGGTTAACAAACCTGTTCCGGAAGAACCTCGTCCGAAGTCTTACAAAGAAATACTAGCCGAAGAAGCTGAAGAAGCAGCTAGAGTAAGACTTCAAATGCGTAAAACTATCATCTACGATGACGATGACGATGACAACAACAATAGTGATGATGAAGATACCCTTGATATTCGTCAAGGCTCGTCAGACTCATCAGTTGTGATTCCTTCCGTGAAAAATCAGGGAGAAAATAATGTGACGGAGAAATTACTAGCAGAAGATCAAATGGAACTTGTACAATCCATGAATGCTAGCTCCTCTCGACTCCCTCAGCCTATTGGTATCACACTCGAAGTTCACACTCACTCTCTGAATATGGGGGATGAGCTTCTTAGCACTGTTCCTGATAAGGAATCGGACGAATTCATAAAGTCTAGTGTTGAGAACCTTGTCCCAATCCCGAGAGAGTCACAGGGAACTTTGGACCATATGTGTGATTTACTTTCCCCTCTTGAGTGTTCGAACGATCATTTTGAGACTTTCTCAGATTTTAATGATGATTGTACATCTCATGGAGACATCGAGTATGTTGAGGCATCAGTTCCACATTCTGATGCTGATCATCTTCTTGAGGAGTTCGCCGATGAACTCACTCACATCATTCCACTTCCAACGGGAAGTGACGATGATCTCGTTGACTTTGAAGCCGATCTTGGAGAAATTGAAAGTCTCTTCTATCATGATCAGTCACTCACTTCTTATCCCAGCAGTCTAAGTGAGAATATTAATCACTTTGTTCCTGAAGCATTCAAAACAACTCTCACCAATCCTCTATTTGAATTCGAATCCGAATTCACCTTGATTTCTGATAATCCAATCTTTGGTACTCAGATTGAGGATTGTGATGAGTTTATATCGGAACATGAGTTCACAGATTTACATCTTGTGATTGATTCTCTTAGCGAGGAGTTCTCCGGTGAACTCACTCATATCATATCTCCACCGGAGTATGATAACTTCCATTTTGATCATGACACACCCGGGATATGTCTTGATCAAGCGAGATTAAATGATGAGATTCATAATATAGAAATTATGGATTCTCCCGTGGGTGATGACGAGTTAATCATGATTTTCATCATGAGTTTCTTTCTTTTCTTCACCTATCCAGTGACGTCCTCTCTTCTTCACTCCTTCAGGACTGAAGACACCATCTTTGATCCCGGTATTTTCATTTACCATTATCTTGAGCCGGGGTACTTATCTCATCGGTGTGGAACTTTCACATGCTTCAAATGTTTGTCCAAACATCTTGAATGAAAGACCGATGGAGATTGCTTCTTCCACATCATGCTTCCCCAAGGACCAATGAATTCGGGGATCGAGTCAAGCTAGCGACTCGATAAACAAAAACAAGTAACAACAAACACGGGTTTTCACCCGTGTATCTACTTTCCTTCTATTTTCTAACACCCTAGTGTGGGGGAGTGGCCACCCCCCGCAGCTACTTGAGATGTACATATCTTTCCAAAAAAAAAAAAAAAAAAAAAAAAAAAAAAAAAAAAAAAAAAAAAAATGTGTGTTTGAATTAATAAAGTGAAAAATAAAAATGACATTCCCACAGTTAGCCTTTAATATTCTCGTCTTTCATTCAAAATTTCAGCATAATCGCCGGGACTTTGAATATTGAGGACAATATTCAACTCTAAGTGTGGGGGAGGGGAAAATTCTAGCGAATTTTATCAAAATATACCGTCTAGTACCCCCATTTTTGGCCAAAATTTTTCAAAAATTTTTTCACTTTATTTCAAAATTTTTGTGGTTATCAATTCGCCGTGTCTAAACGACAAAAGGGATTGGCTAATCCAGGAGTAAACGGCTCTTGGTAAAGATAACTCAAACCCGTTGATGGCTTGCAATTTGCCAAAAATTGTATGGTTCCTCAACTCCCCATCATCCTCAAAAGCTAATGAGTTGGCTAGCCCGCAAGATTATGGCTTGTGGTAAAGGCTGTGGAAAAACCATAATTGGTAATCAACTCACCAAGATGTTGACTGTTCCATCAAGAGTTGGCTAGTCCAGGAGCAAACGGCTCCTGGTAAAGACAAATCAAATCCGTTGAAAGCTAGTGGTTTGCTCAAAATCACACGGCTATCAGGTGTGCCACAGTTCTTACACCTGGCTACTCCAGAAGTGATGGCTTTTGGTAAAGAGACTTCAAATCCATTAATTTTTCTCAAAAAGATTGCTAGGGACTAGCAATAGTTTAGTGTGGGGGATTGATGAGTGTGTAAATACTCATCATTTTGAGTCAAATCTAAGCTGCAAAACGGTCAAAAATACTCAAAAACGCACCAAAATGCGAACAAAATCCCAAAGATCGTATTTTATATGTTTCTGATGAAAAACGAGTGAAAACAAATGAAAAACGAACAAAAGTTACATATTTGGCAGTTTCAGTCCCCCGACTTTCAAAATTTTACAAAACTAGTCCCTGGTCAATTATTTTCAAAGAAAAGTCAACTCTTGATCTTTAAAAGTCAAAACGAATCACAAATGATCTTTGAGTAAAATGAATTGGAAAATTACACAATTGGTCCTTGAACTTTGGCCAATTGACAGTTTTAGCTCCCGGTGTTTCAAATATGGAAAAGTGTATTTTTGGTCCTTTGGTTCCTCTAACTTGACAGAATTGGTCCTTTGTAGAAGTTTGAAATGATGGCAAGAAAAGGTCCCTCAAAAATTCAGTAAAGTGCACTTTTGGTCCTTGTGGTAAAACCATTACAACCAAACGGACCCAAAGATATTATTAAATCCAAAAAAAGACTCATCAGCCCATTCATTTAACCTCAACACTCTTGGCCCAAGTATCCACTAAAGCCCATAACCACCCCCTTTTTCCCCCTTTTTCACGTTTAATACCATCATCCCGGAACCCTAACCCTAAAATATACGTACTCCCTCCATCCCCTTCTCCACTAAACTCACTGATTAAAATAACACAACCAAATCCCCCCCTCGTGACTGCAATAAGCTAAACCAACCATCACCATCCCTCCCCATCACCATCCATATCTTCCCCCAATCCCACTAATCCTCCAAAAACTATACCTACCACCTCAAGCCAGTCATACAATGACACGCTGGCAATCCTCACCAAGTTTGGGCGCCAAAGAAGGAGTATAGGGCTAGGATGATTGGAGTTCTAATCAAAGGTCAAGATTCATTGCAAGGAAGCACTTAGGATTGTCCAGCTCAGCTTTCACCTCAGTGGAGAAGCACTCAAAGATGAAGACAAGGTTGAAGAAATCGTACCTACCCCCCTCCAAGGTTCTAGTATAAGTAGGAATATTGTTGTAAGCCTTAGGGCACTTCTTTATCTTTTATCACATCTCAGTTTTAAGTTTTTATCTTATCAAGTTTTTAAGAATTTTTATTGTAATTCAATATTCTTCAAGTTAATGAAAGCATTCTGAAATTTATTTAAATTCGTGTTCCAGTTTAGTATTTTAAAGCTTTATTCTTTCACTGAGAAGTTTATCAATTATTGCACTGCTTAGTTAAATTTGAAAGAAATCAAAAACATATTACTAAAAAAAAAAGAGAAGCAGCAAGAAAAAAAAGCAGCAAAGGCATGGATGGGAGTTTGGTTTTAGAGCCCATGGGGGCATTTAGGTAGTCCGCGTGTTCTTGGTTTCTGATTCTCAGACCCATCTAGGCTGGATGCCAAGTAAGGTTTTCGATATAAGATTTTCATGAAATATGCTGAGTGCAATTTGTTGTTAGCGTTAACTATTCAATTCTGTCTAATTCAGTCTTTAATACCTTAGTACAAGTTAGTAAATTTGTGTTGCAATTCAATAATTAACTTTGATAACTCTTGAATCTGTCACTAGCAGGAGTGTTTGGTTTAAGGTTGATTATGAGTTCTTGGTATATTTATTTGTTATTTTTATTGGTAATATCTCACAAATGGTTCTATTAGAATAAATCAAGTAGAAAATGCAGTAGGTAATTGTTATATGAGTTCTTGGTATATTTACATGACAGTGTAACTGGACAGTTTTCAAGCTGATTTGTAGGGGTAAATCTTTGTTAGAAATCAATAAAATTTGTTGTTTTGAGTTGTTTAGTTGTTGGTACATCCAGTACAAAAAGAAGTTTTAGATTCGGACTTCGATTGGCCCTTGAAAATTGCATTCAAAGTAGAACCATTGGCCATAAATCTGCCCTGCACCATGAGTTGCAGTTTTGACCAATTTTCGTTCCCCCATAACTTGTTCAATCCCTGAGCTTAGGACTAGTTTCTTGGTGATTTAAGGAGCCTTCTAGGTGGGCTTGATGTGCCCATTTGTGGTTCGCACCTTTGTGCGTGTTAGTTAGCTCGAAACAGACCCCAAAGGTCCTCGTTTGACTCACTGGACCTGCTGTTGCATCAGCAGCCGTATGAACTTGTTACTCACTTTGGTGTTCCGAATTTTCTGATAATTGAGTTGTGAGTTACTACTCCTTGTTGTAATTTGTTGTTTTAACGTAATCGAACCCCTTTGCTAATTTTAGTTTTTGGCTTACTTTTGTCACGTTGAACAAAGTCCAGAAATAAAAATAACCTTCGGACCTGTCTTGAATTTGGATGTTGTTTGTTCGAATCTGTTAATGTCACGTATTTGAGATCCGAAAACTTTTGGAACTATTGTGATTGTGTAACTTGCTGTTGTGGTCGTGGGCATTCAAGCTTTACGCTTGTTAAAGTTTTTTTTTTTTTTCTTTTTGACTCATAGTTTTAACTTGGTAGTAAACACACAATGTGTTTTGCAAATCTGAATAACTTTGATTCAAAATAAGTTTTGGATTACAACAAAAAAATAAAAGAGAGACAAACCTGCGGTTGTGTCTGTTTAACAAAAAAAAGGAGAGAAAGGAAAGATATAAAAAAAAAAAAAAAAAAAAAAAAAAAAAAAAAAAAAGTTTCAAATCTGACAAGGGTGGGATTCGAACCCAGCCCACTCGGTACACAAACACGCCTCCTACCAGTCGCCCTTGGGTCTTTTGTTGGTTATACCTTGCAAAGTTTACCATTTGGCACCTAGTTGTTTGGTTAAAACCAATAAGCTCAACAGCTTTTAATAGCTTATTGTGTGCTTATTCGGCAGTGTACCTATCTTTGTTATATTTTTCTTAGCTTTGTAATAACTTGTAGTATTTATTAAAAAAAATTCAGATTTTTCTAAGCTAGTTTAATATTTATTTTGATTTAGTTTAATTAAATTAGTTTTTAATTCATAATAATTAGAATTTTTATCGAAAAATTTATTTTCTTTTTTCAATAATTTTCTTTTAACCTATATTACGTTAGAAAATTAAATAGAACCTCGTAGGACGTTTGTGGCTTAAAACTCGCGTTTTATTTTGCGCTCTCGCGTTATTTTTAAATAATATTCGCGTTTTTAATTTAGTTTATGTTCTTAGGATTCCCAATACCTAAGTATGTTTTCCCGTAATGTTTTAGGTTTTTCCTAGTTAATTAGTTGCCTTAGGTTAATTTACTTTTTCATTCGTTCGTTAAATTTTGTTAATTTAAACGTATCGTAACACCAAATAACCTTTCCAATCATACAAGATTTTAATCCAAATCTCATTCGAAGCTTTCCATTCACACCTCGTTGGGGTACGACCCGGGAAATCACTTCCCGGTCTCACAATTTGAATATCACTTTCACAAGTTTTGTGAGGTAACCGTTTTCCTAAACGGTTTACTCGTATTACTTCACGTTTATTTGTCTCACGACAAATTAAACCTCACGTTTGTTGATATTTTGATAAATTGTTGTTTACACACCAAAACACAATGAATCAATGCTATGTCGAAAAGAAAAGATGAAAGAAAAGAAACAAGGTCAAGGAATCTTACAACACCAAAATGGGTGGTGAAGGTGTCGAGAGGCGTGATACGTGAAGTGAGCAAGACCTTGAGAAACTCTATACGATATTGTTAACCCTCGCTCATAAAATATACCCTACGTTCGATATTATAACCCAATGACACTCTATGACCTAAAATCTTCTTGTGTGAATCCCTTTCACTAGACAGTGAATAAGTGATGGAGTAAAGAAATATGTGTTTGTGACTTGTGAGATAAAGTTTTGAGTGTGGTGAGGGTGAGGGTGAATAGTAAAGGTATTTATAGGAGAAGATGAGTGAGATCTTGTGCATATCGTGTGAAATGTGTATAGTGTGTCTTTGATGTGTCAATCGAATGGGAACAAAAGAGTCAAAAGCTTGATGCTTAGTGTCGAGTATAGGAAGATTATGAGGGCTATGATTATAGTTTGATTTTTGTTTATGTGTGGGACAAAGGTTTAGGGAGGACACATGTGATCACAAGTTCCCTTAATTTGAATAAACTAAGAAAAAGATGGGAGGTAAGATTCCTTGTTTGAGGTTAATGAAACACTAGATCCTTTGGGTAATATGTTTTTAGAAAAAAAAAATGGAATAGAGTTCATGTGATTAGGTTTAGTAGCTAGGGTGGCTCAATGTTAGGTCTTGGTTGTTCTTCCACGCAAAGAAGAAAAAGAGAAAGAGTTTTGTGGCTTTGTGTCGTATGATATGGTAGCAAGAAAAAGACTAGGAAGTGACAAGTAAGAGTTGGAGTTTGTCATGATGTTGGGTCGACAAGGAACAAGGAAGAAAGAAAGAAATGTAATGGAACTAGTAATAGTGTGGAGGTGTCGAGTGTATATCAAGGAGGGGTGTAATGAAACGAGTCGGGTTTTAGAAGTGGTGTCAAGTTCGAGTCGAGGCAGAGGCAGCATGATCTTGCAAAACTTGAAACTCAAGGATTTTGAAAACTTATATTTTGTGACTTGGGCCTTTGGTTTCGATCCAGTAAGAAAACAAAAGGAAATAAAGATGGGCTAGTGCTCGATCCAATAAGAAAAGGAAAAGAGAAAGAGTGTTGGGCTTGCGAGTGGTGTCTCGGCCCAATCCAAATGAAAGAGAAAAATAATGCGTTGTGTATGGGCTAGTGGGTATCGAGGGCCAAGGAGAAGTAATAGAATAAATGATCAAATGTTTCGGGAAAATAATATGTTGGGGTTTACCCAGACATGGAATACGAAAAATATCTCGGTGGTACTTGTACGTATATATATTTACATGTATATATAGTAGAGTTAATCATAGTTTCGTTTATAATATATATATATATATATATATATATATATATATATATATATATATATATATATATATCACTAGGTCAGTATTAGGTTCTATTTCGCAAGTGGGAGCTATTCAGGTCACATCTAGTTTCTCGGTAATTTGAATAGTGACCAACGCACGTCTCAGAAGTAAAATAATAGTTCATAGCGAAGAAAAATTTTAATTGGCCCGAAAAAATGGCCTAGTAATCAGTTATATGGAAAATCGTTCAGTGATGAGCATTACTAAAGGACATGGGATTCTACGAGGTATTACAAAATATTTGTAAACAAAGTGCATCGAGTGGTTCAATATGTTTAGATAGTTAAAATGCGTTTATCAGGTAAACAATTTCAAATTTATATCATGGGCTCCATATCTTATTCTTGTTGTAATACATATCAGTTTAGTTAAGTGCCTAAATTCTATTTTATCTAGCTAACACATCATGTCGATTGCAGGTAAAATTTCGTGGAACAGTTGGACATACATGAGTGAAAAATATGCGGCTTGGTCTGGGCATTATAACTTTGCAGGTGTTAAAAAGACTCCCTCAACTGCAAGAAAAAGAGCAATAAAGGAGTAGTAGATTTGGAAATGGTGGTGGGTAACTATACAATAAAAATCAAAATTTCCAAACGGCTCATTTTTGGTTAAATTGTTTCAGTGTGGTGTTTGCAGAATGAGCACTATCCGATTTCATGTTGTATACAGAGTATTGCCAAAATATCTTATCGTTTCTTGGAGGAAGAATTCTCGGACAATGAATCTACTCATGCTATATTTGACATATTATTAGTTTGTGTCCATTGTATTCATTCACTTATAATTTATACTAGTTGGATATTTATTTTACATGATTTGATGTTATATACAATTTGGATTCTCAGTCCCATACTTTGTTTCATCTCATTTGTTTAAAGTGCTACTAGAAACACGATGTTACAAGTTGGACATACATGAGTGAAAAAACCGCCGCAACGCATTTTGTTGTCGAGTACAATCAAGTACTTTGCTTTAACATTTTGTCACGACAAGTTTATGAACAGGGTTAATTAAATTTAAATGATGCAATTGATTGAAGCGGGTTTAGGCTAGAAATTATGATGATAAATATGAAGATCGACATGAAATTTAGATGTGATTGCTTGAGCTCCACCTAAACTCTATCAACTTTGTATGTGTATACATAAACATATAAATAAAACGGCCACACTGCAGCATGGCGGACTAATTTGCTCGTTCTTAAATAAACATAGAATTGAAGTATTAAATTGAAAAGTATTACCTCATGGCTAAAGATGACTCATATCTTCAACATGGAAGTTATGTTCGTCCCCTTACCTATATTTATTTAGGAACACTTCATGCGTGAAAAATCTTTTTGTTGAGACAATTCGTGCTGCTAACATGTTGTGAATGATAAGAAGAACAAGAACAACAAAGATATAGAGAATTTGTTTATTCATCTCATATTGAAGGGATATTTATAATTACAAGATAGAATATTCTCCAAGATACAATCTGCTATTAAATACAAGGCAGAATTGCATATATATCCCTCCCAAAATGAATAATTGCAAATATATATCCTTCGTACAAGTTTTTGATGCACATAATACAATGGTTTCTATGCATGCTTTGGATATATATGCAATTATACATTTTCGGAAGGATATATATGCAAAAAACCCTAAATACAAAGATATACTCACAATATTAGATGATATGGACATCCATTTCATATATATATATATATATATATATATATATATATATATATATATATATATATATATATATATATATATATATATATATATATATATATATATATATATATATATATAATAAGTTTATTATATTATGTTCTACATTTATTTTAAACTACAGATGTATTTTTGTACCATTTTGCATCTTATAATTGTAGTTACCAGTTAATTTATCAATTGTTATTGAAAAAGAAAATACAGCTTGTAGTTTATGTTAATATCTTGCAGTTTACAACTTATCACTTGATGCAACTGGTTTTGTTATATTTTCTAGATGATAACTATTCTTTTAGTACTAAAAAGCAAGGCTGTAAAGATCGCGAGTAAACTTGTATGATCGTCGATCTTAGGTGCTCACTAGCTAAAATCGTGTAAGATCATATGTAGGGTAGGATCATGAGTAAGATAGTGGAATCAAACGTAAATTCATAAGATCGCTAGTCTATCCGAGTTTACCTAAACCCATATCTATTTTTTTCTATCTTTTAGCTCATTCATTTGTGCTTAAGCTCAAAAATAAAAGTGATAAGTATTCGACGATTGGTTTTCTTATTAAATTACAATGTTGCAAAAATAGTGAGTCGGTAGTGAGGCGGTTGACCACCATGTAGCGTGTAATAGCCGATTACAAGGCCGATTACCTTGTAATTTCCGATTACAAAGACGATTACCTTGTAAAAATCAACAAGGTGGAATGCCGTATACCTTGTAATCGCCGATTACAAGGCTGCCTAAGCAGATTTTTGCAACATTGCTAAATTATATACAGTTATACACTTTTGCATCAAATAAGAAATCCAATAAATAAAATATAGAAGTCTACTCTATCACTAGAATCAAACACCTTGGAGCAGGTAACTGATTTTTGTTCTTGAAAATTTTAATATACATTTTTTATTTGTCAGAGTTTAGACTTAGCACTTAATTGATTTTGTTCTTGATAGACTTACCTTCAAGAATTTGTTTCTTATTTCTTGATTATTGGTTACCCGCTAATAATAATAATAATAATAATAATAATAATAATAATAATAATAATAATAATAATAGAGAAAAGAAAAGAAATGGTTGTTACCTTCATTTTGAACTTTAGAACAATAATTTAGAGTAAATCGCAGAAATAGTCCATGTGGTTTGCTCAGATTGCACGTTTAGTCCCTGGTCTTTCGAAAGCGCAAGCGGCCTCCCTATGGGGAAATGTTGGTTCCGTTTCTGTCCCTAGTTTTAACCGACATTAAGTAGTTTCCGTTAGCAATTACATGTTAGCCCTTTTGGCCAATGAGCGTTGCTTCGTTCATCCTTTAAACTAACGACCGTTTATAGTTTTCAATTTAAGGTTTATTTAAAGGTTTTTAAATTTTTATAAAAATATATATGTTTTTATTCATTTTTATATACGTTTTTATATGCATTTTTGTATATGTCTCTATATATACATTTTTATATACGTTTTTGTAGAAAACTAGAAAAGAGGGTTGAATAGTTTTTCCTCTTTTTCAATTATAAAAATTTTGTTTTTAAAAGACTAGATTCAAGTTTGTTCAATTTGTATGTTTGAAAAACCTTTGATTATAGTTTAGTATGAAAACACCAATATTATCTATTACTCCAATGTTCTTTTAGAATGGTTATTAGGAAATTTATTTTATGAATGGAACTTAGTTTGATCTTTATGTGAAATCAGTGTATGCACAACACAAGCTATTATAACTATATACGAAACGTAAATAAGTAAGTAAGCAAAAAGTGAGAGATGGAAAGATCAAACCGAGAGACAAAGGATTTGTAGTGGTTCGGCTACAAGGACACATTCCTTGCCCTACTCCACTCCCCGAGCACCAAACTCGAGAGTTTTCTTCACTAAGTCAACGAGCTCCCTTATGGCGGAGAAAACCTTACACAGCTTAGCTTACATCAAATTAACGACACAAAGCTAAATGTCGGGTTCTAATCGTAGCTAGAACCAATCTCACAATTTCAATCACACCACACCTTCTTCTCTTCTTCACAACTCTTGCTTCTTCACTACTTGATGTCTTCTTTTTCCCTACTTCACAACTTCTATCTTATCACTACTTCAAGGCTTCTATGTCTTCACTAATTCAAGGCTTCTAAGCCTTCACTACTTCAAGGCTTCTAAGTCTTCACTACCAACTACTACTTCTATACACTTCTACTTATTTGCTTCTAGTAAAACTTCACGCTTTCAACTAATCTAGTTCCTATGTCTAAATCGAGCTAACCAATATACACACCATATACACCAATCAATGAATAATTTACAAGTTGAAATGAACTAACAACTTAGGTAGCAAGATGATACTAAGTTGTAATACTTCTAGTCTTGATTAATAGAAGTATTCTTCTCTTGGTACTTGAGTGTTGAAGCTTGAATCACTTGGAAACAAAAGCTTATGATTATATGATCAAATAATTGATTTAGAGTGATTTGGACAGAAAGTTTTTGTGCAAAAAAGTGAGTAAAAAATCCAGGAATAGTCCAGTATTTATAGGGGAGAAAATATTGTGCACGAGCGTGGGCGATTTCCTTAATTAGGGGCCGATCCCCTTAATAATTAAGGGGGCCGCTTAGTAAATTAAGAGGACCGCCCACTATATCCGTTGGGAATTTTTGTCCTTTTCTGGAGAAAATTTGCCCTTTTTGGTTGGAAATTTGAAATCATATATTTATGGTTTAATTAAACAATTTTATTTAATACCAAAAATGATTTTCTAAAAGATATAAAATGTTTATGTCATTTTATAAAAATTCTAGTAATAAAAAAAATGTTCATTTGATCATATAATGCATTAGTCACTTTGTTTATTTATACCTTAAGTGATTAGGTTGTTGAAATGAACATTTATGACTAAACACTTGTTTATGTCATAATCTCTAGTTTAATGAGTTTACATTTTGTGATTATCAAAACATAGAGATATCGAAAAATATGAATAACGTTTTTAGGCATTATTTATATCAACAATTTCCCCCTTTTTGATGATTACAAAACCAAAACTCATTAAATCCAAAAATTAATATTTAGACAAGTATTTAGTGAGTTTATATTCACTTCTCCCCCTTTTGTAGAATCAAAAAGGTTTAAGCCAAGAAATTTTATGTGTGAATAATGACGGAAATGAAAACTCCCCCTTGATGTGTGCTCCCCCTCGTTTGAGGGCACCAAGGGATCGAGCTATGGAATTCTTGCAAGAAAAATATTAGAAGCACAAGTGTGTGTATATATATATATATATATATATATATATATATATATTATATATATATATATATATATATATATATATATATATATATATATATATATATATATATATATAGCATAATAGCAACTAATGATAAGTATGGCAAAGGAATATTAGGAATACATATTAAAACATTCATTAATTCAAAATGGTTATGCCAAACACATAACCACTGTTACATCATTCATAATACTAGAATTCTAAACCAAGTAGAACATCCTATTTTGCCAAGAGAGAGTGTCATCGAACTTGCTTGTATCCCAAAAGCTTGAGGTATTTTATTTGAAAAATGAAAAACATAAGCATATAGTATGCTTAGGCGAGAGTGGTTGAGTGGGGATCATGTTGATAGCTCAATGGAGGTATATTTTTGGTTTCATGGATGTTGGTGAATTTGGTGGTGAAGAGCTTGGAGGTGGTGAGTTTGGAGTTGAGTTTGTTGGTTGAGGGTTTAGATGTTGTTCAAGTGATGGTGTTGGTTGAGATCTAGTGAGAAAATACTCAATTCAAGTAAAGTGCTCATTCAATGCAATGGTTTGTTTTTGGAGAAAGATGCAACAAGGACAATTGTTGACATGTTTCTCGATTTGATTTAGGTTGTGAGGTGACGAGGGTGAGCTAGATAGAGGTGGATCCAAATTACGTTGTGCAAGATGTAGGGCAAGAAGAGCACTAAGCTCATGGGCTTCCTTTAATTCCTCAACGAACTTCAAGTGTTCGGAGGAAGATGATGGTGGTGGAGTATGGTTGTTATCTTGAGTGAGGGTTTGAACATGCAACATAGGAATAGCATGTAAAGTTGTAGGAGGAGGTGGTGGCACTCTAGGTGGGGGAGACATATTTGAGCTTGGGAAATCATGAAAGCATGATGAAGGTATGGATGAAAGGAATGCTTCATGAGTGGATGGTGTTTTGGATGTTGCATTTGTAGAATGAGCAATATGTGGAGTGTTGACAATGAGGTTAGGGTTGTTTTTTTAGGATTGTGCATGCTCATCATATGAAGGAGCATTGGTGGAAGCAAGAATGGATGATTGGTTGTGTTTGTGAGATGGGTCATTTGTTTGAGTATGAGGTTTAGGTGTTGGTTTATTAGGAACAACATCACTTGAGTTGTGACAAGAGTCAAGTTTTCTCCTCCAAACGGGTTTGACGGAGATCTTTGCAACTCTTGAAAACTTGGGTCTTTGGTTGTTGGGAGATGACATGTTTGGATGGGTGAGCATTTATGATGGAAAGGAGGTATTTATACTGTAGGAAAAATGTAGTTTAGGAAGGTAAATTTTGAGGGGTAGTTTAGGACAAAATGTGTTTGTGAATTTTGGGAAGTATAGGGTGAAATGGGTCAAAAAGGAACCCCGACCATCAGATGGCCGATCCCCTTAAATAGGGGCCGGTCCCCTTAAATATTAAGGGGACCGCCTTATACTTTAAGGGGGCTGCCCATCTGGTGGTTCCCAGATTGTCAGAAATAGGTTTTTGGCAGAAAATTTTAGAAAATGTTGCGTTTTTAGGTTTGATTTCAAGCAAGTCCAACTCTTTGAGGCAATATAGGATATACTAGTCATGTATATAAAGCAGGTTATTCAAAAGGATTAAGTAAATAAGTAATTTTTAATTAGCATGCAACCTACTCATTAAGCAATTAAATCATATAGACTAGGAAACCATAATACATGCTAAGCATATATTCAACTATATGAATATGAAGATTAATGAGCTAGTTCAAACATCTTGATGAGTGCCTATGTGCAACAAAAGGGAAGTTATGATCGCATGGACTTCAAGACTAGTTACAAACAAGATCCAAATAGGCAAACCATGATCCTCTTGATTTGATTAGATATTCTTATACGTATAGATGAAAAATATGTGATTACCATTCATGATTAAAAAAAACGTTTTTAGCATTATTCAACAATGTTTGAAAATAGGTTTGTACATAGATTTGAATAGAATAGATTGGGGTTTACTTCAAAATGTTTTGATGAATGAAAGGTAAAGAGAACTTTCCCAATCTTTGATTTTGATTAAACCAAAATTGTAAGTATGATAATGAAGCATGTTATTGAAAAGTGAGATAGTAATTTGAAAAATTATTTTTCCAAAATGTGAGATTCTTGCATATTTTTAGATTTTTTACAACAAATATCATTAATCATGGATTTCAAAAGATGTTTGTTAAAATTCTCAAGAGAGTTGGTATTGGGAATTACACTAACAGTTACCACTGTTAAGCATGGAAGAAACCACTGCTGAAGAATGCACTAGCAGTGGAAACACATTACCACTGCTAGTACATAACATTACCACTGCTGCAGAATAATTGTTAGGAAACGTGTATTTAGATAAGTATAGAAAAGATCTTGTGTATATTCTATCATTCTCAGTTAATACTTATCTTGTAAAGGACTCCTTGTGTCCTATAAAAGGAGGTCCTAGGTTTAGGTTTATACAAGTATCAATTAGAGAGCTTCAAGGTGTAACCCTAGTGATAAGCTAGATCACTCGTATTATTATTCTTAATAATATTGGAGCTTAACGGTTGGTTTATATTCTGTGTTCATATACAACTGTTCTCACTCATATATAACCTCACAAACAAACATACAAACAAATCTTCTAAGTAACTAAGTATATTCCGTGTACTTGTTAGTATCATTCAAAGTATCACTATAACACAAGGCGTGTGTTTAGATCCATCAGTTGGTTAAGCCTATTGTCACATGCTGCCCTTTTTCTTCATAACCTATGATCATAAGAAAGTAATGATATAGTGCTATATGTTTGATGCAAGAGTGTTGAAAGAAATATATCCTAACATCTATAGCTACTTAATTTTTGCACACTTATTTAACTTAACATTATATTCTATAAAAGCTTATCTTAGTCATAGTGATGAGGCGAAAAATGAACCGTTTTTAGGGGGTCATTTAAGCCCGGAATTGAATTTATTTGATCAAATATTGCCCTAAATCGTTCCTTTTGTGATTTTAGGTACTTTGGGAGAGAAATCTGGAAAAGGAAGCAATTCGGACGTTTTTGGAGCATAAAAGTGAAGAAAACGCCAAAGTCTTAATTTTCCTTGCTGGGAACAGTAGGTGACGGCGTCAAGAAGAAATTCTTGACGGCGTCAAGAGTAATTTCCATGACGGCCCAGTACATATTTGACGGCGTCACGAAGTAGGGCGTCAAGAGGAAAATGCATGACGGCCTGGAAACACATAACACTTGACGGCGTCAGATCTGGATCAAGGCAGTCCGAGATTTATTTTGGCGGCGAGGTGACGGCGTCATAAAATTGTTCTTGACGCCGTCAGACCCTATTTCCTATATATAGTTTTCTAATTTTCACATTAAAAAAAGAGGAGTTTTGGAGAAACCTTAAGTACGAACTTGGCACGAATTTTACAGGTTTTTCAAGGGTTCTTAGCCCTTGATACCTTTCATGTGTAATTGAGATAAGTATTCTTTCAATTCAATCAATATGTCTATGTGTTGGTTGTCTATATCTTGTTCTTGTCTTAATTCCATCATGCTAGGCTAGATCTATCTTGTGTTTGCTTGGATCTAATGAAACCTAGATGTTAATTATGTGTTGATTACTTGTTTATGGTTGTATTGGATGAATGAATTCGATGTTAGGCTTAAGAAAACTGGCAGATCTCCAATTGGTAACATGCTTGAACGTCTTAGGAAACATGAACTGACGTGCACTAGGTTTTATTGGTTGTATTTAATGCATGAGTAAATTCTAATGATCTCATGTTAGGAGCTTCTTAGCCGGCTCGACATAGGAGTGAAGTAGGCACTCATAGGGAGTAGTGAAATCTAAGTAAACACAACTTCTCCACTTATTGCTCACAACCTTAGCTTAATTTAGTTTATTTTCATTTTTAGTATTTTATTTTGATTGCATCTTTAGTATTGGGTTAGTTGATTAGCAACTAATTCCGCCCAAATCCTTCAAACCCGAGATTTTTATTTGCTTTCTAAAAAATATAAAAATACGAAAATAATCATCCCTCATCTTTAGAACTAGTATTTAGGTTTTCTAATCCTAGCGACACTATTCCTAGCTGAACGATCAATCCCCCGGTACTTGTCACTATACTATACTACAACGATCAGGTACACTGCCTGGTGGGGGTTGTAAGCTTCTCAAGATCCCTTGAGAGGTAAAGCCTGGTGCGATTCCCACGTATCAAGTTTTTGGCGCCGCTGCCGGGGAATAGTTATTGTCTAGGTTAGAATCTCTTTTTATTAGGTCTACTTGCTAGATTCCTTCCTAGTAAGATTTTATTTTTATTTTTAGGTTTTCTTTAGTCTATCTTATTTCTTTGTGTCCTTTGTTCGTAAACTATTTCGATGGATAACAATAACATTGATCGTTTGATTCCTGTTATTCGTGTTTTTCGTCGTAGGATTTTCCAAATGCCAGCCCCACTCCCTTTAGTGGAGAATGAGAACCCGCCTAACCTCTCACCCAACCACCACTTTGACAATAATTCTGAGTTAGAAGAGTCTGATCATGATGATGATTGTAGGGCTAGTCCTTTTTACTATTCAGACTCCGATGAGGATCTTGATGATGGTGATGTGATTAATGAGAATAGGATGGAAGAAGAAATAAATCCTCTTAGGTATGTCGACCCTAGAACTAGGATTGAGTGTGATAGTTCGTTTAACATGCAATTTCCTTGTAAGATCGGATTTAAGAGCTTTAACGCCTATCTTAACTCATCTCTCCCAATGAACATAATCTCGCGTAATGAATATAATAAAATCATGGTAGATGAGTTAGAATACAAAGGAGAAAACATTATTGCTAGGGCAATACCATTGCATGTGTTTGTAGGAAGCTTGGTCTATCTTGTTGAGTTCATGGTTATGGAGGATCTAGGAGAATTTATTGATGATAAGTTGACCCAAGTTGTGTTTGGAAAACCTTTCAAACGGTTGACCAACCTCGATGAAAAACTCATAGAAGGGTTAATTACATTCTTGGAAGGGGATGAAGATTTTGTCTATCAAATGCCCCGCACCCACCCCTAGGTTCAAGGATTTTTCCATGGAAAAGTGTAGTAGGTATCCGCCCATAGAAATGTTAAGTGAAAATGATAAGAGAAAAGGACTTAAGTATACTCATAAAAAGAATAAAAGATACTATCGCGGATGCTTAGAGTTAGTAGATGATTATAAGAGAGATGAGGCGACTATTAGATGGCTCACACTTGGATATGCGAGCATAAGCGATACACGTTAACCCATGACCTTGAGTCTAGCTACAAGACTCGTAAATAAAGAAAAGCGCTTCTTGGGAGGCAACCCATGTTTTGTGTGATTTTATTTTGTTTGTTTGATTTGCTTCCGTATGCATGCTTTATTTTTATTGTTGGTAGATCATGTTTCTCAATTAAATAGTGGAAATACTTTACTTTGTTGTTTTGGCCTAATCTTAACTCCACCTAAAAGTATTTTTGCAAAAGATAAGTGTAAGGGGAAACCCCAAATATGTTTTCAAGAAACAAACCGATCATGATTCTCCACAATATTAAATGAACATGTATATTCGTATTTGTTAGATTCAAATACTTGTATTGAGTCATAATGAAGTTTTGCAGGATTTTCCAGGAAGTAGGACCAAGTTTTTCCATAAATTTTCCGGAAACTTAACATAAGAATTTCTGCAGGTCACTTCTGACGGCGTCACGAGTTTACTCTTGACGGCGTCACGTGTAAAAATCTGGAAATTTTACCGGTTTTGTTTTTCTAACGGAGTCTTATGGTTTTTGTGAATTATTAAGTTTTATAATCTCCAGGAAATCTGCAAACTTCATTCCACAAGCATTATATCTTATCTTGTTTTCTAGGATTTAGTAACTTATATAGGATGCCGCCGATTTTACGCGAGGTTGTCTTGTCTATTTTCTCAGGATTTACAGGTTATGTATGACAAGAAGATGATTTATATTCTGGAAGGGAAGCTTTGATTGTTCATTTTCTTGGAGGAAGATTTAACCTGGCCACCTTATTATCCATACCGAGTGAATCAGGGGAGTATTTGATTTCATTCTTTTTACTTATTTCACTTTTACATTCTTTACTTGAACATTGGGGACAATGTTCATCTTAAGTGTAAGGGGAGGGTAAAATGATGATACCTTACATATGCATTTTCGCTTGAGTTTGTTTGTTTAATGGTAGATGTGTAATAAAACTATGAGAAATACTTGTTAGTGCAATTTTAGCGCCAAATTTAAAATTTTTTACAACATTTAGGAGTGAAACTTTAGCCATAGCAAGCGTCTCATGGATAGGAGATTGTATGACTAGCACATAACCGTATATTCAGAAAAATTTTCCACCCAAATATGTGAGGTTCGCCTTTAGATTTGATAGGAAAAGCATTTACTATTAGTGCTTATGAGTGTACCGGTAGCATTTAGATTCTAGAACTTGCGTTAGGGATGCATCCCGAGACCGCTAGTGAGACTACATTCGTGTGGTAGGATTTACTACATGATAAGAGGCATTAGGATCACCCTTGTGTTAAACCCGTATTATAATTACTTGACCATTTAAGTCATATTACTTGGCTAGTTAAGTCAACTAATTTTTCCCACACCTTTGCGTTGTACTCATTTTTAGTACACGAAACCCCTAGTACACCCCTCCGAGCCTATCTTTTCGTTTCTAACTTTAAGCATTTTACTTAAAGGAAGAATTTGTTACACCCCACTTAAATGTACAACCAAATCGCCTTAGTCTTCCGTGTATGCACTCATCTTTAGTGCATTATTGTTATTTGTTAAAACCTAAGTTAACTATCTAATTGATTACATGGTTGCTAAGTCGAGTCATATCCTTGTACATATTGTTTTGGGACGATTGGGACTCATGGGTAAAGTACTTATTTTATGGAGTAATGGGGAAGAACATCATTTATTACCCCCATATATGCGTTAATCTTAAAAAGTACTCCAAGTGTTTTGATTTTCTTAAATCGAGTCATTAGATTAGTTAATTGTAAAGTATATAAAAATTCAAGTGTAAGGGAAACGTTCATTCCCTATGATGTATTATTTTGGATGGTAGGGTAAGAGTGTATGCAAAAAAAAAAAAAAAAAAAAAAAAAAAAAAAAAAAAAAAAAAAAAAAAAATCGAAAAAATGAAGAAAAAGAAAAAAAAATAGAAAAAGAAAAAGAGAAAAAAACATACGGACTACCATCCGTTTTTATTCTATGTTTATTTTATGTTTTTGTTATTTTTCATTTATTAGCTTAAGTCGAGTCTAGTCTTGGCTTAGCAATGCCATATTGTACATGTAATTAACCAAGATTGTTAACTCGCCACCAGTAAAACTTCCTTTATCCAACAAAACCGTGTATTTCATATCCTTACACCTAACGTTACAACCCTTTAAAAGACCTCTTTGATAGTTTATCCTAGGTGCTTACGCCATGTGGTGGAGGTTTGATCCTTTCCCAAGCCTATGGTAATCTATTTTGCTATGACAGGTAGTGAGAGATATCTTCCGTTTCCATATTGTAATTTATACTTTATTACACCCGAGAGATGTGAGTATCTAAACACTATTTGTGAGGTGCTAGTGTATGACCTCCGTGCTTGTCTATTGGTCTTTAGTGGAACGATTATTTGTTGTGATTACTTTTATATTAGTGTTAAATGACCCCTAACTTGTATTTTGATTAGAATAAAAGCGCATTTGCTTGAGGACAAGCAAATCTCAAGTGTAAGGGTATATGATGAGGCGAAAAATGAACCGTTTTTAGGGGGTCATTTAAGCCCGGAATTGAATTTATTTGATCAAATATTGCCCTAAAGCGTTCCTTTTGTGATTTTAGGTACTTTGGGAGAGAAATCTGGAAAAGGAAGTAATTCGGACGTTTTTGGAGCATAAAAGTGAAGAAAACGCCAAAGTCTTAATTTTCCTTGCTGGGAACAGTAGGTGACGGCGTCAAGAAGAAATTTTTTACGGCATCAAGAGTAATTTCCATGACGGCCCAGTACATATTTGATGGCGTCACGAAGTAGGGCGTCAAGAGGAAAATGCATGACGGCCTGGAAACACATAACACTTGACGGCGTCAGATCTGGATCAAGGCAGTCCGAGATTTATTTTGGCGGCGAGGTGACGGCGTCACAAAATTGTTCTTGACGCCGTCAGACCCTATTTCCTATATATAGTTTTCTAATTTTCACATTAAAAAAAGAGGAGTTTTGGAGAAACCCTAAGTACGAACTTGGCACGAATTTTACAGGTTTTTCAAGGGTTCTTAGCCCTTGATACCTTTCATGTGTAATTGAGATAAGTATTCTTTCAATTCAATCAATATGTCTATGTGTTGGTTGTCTATATCTTGTTCTTGTCTTAATTCCATCATGCTAGGCTAGATCTATCTTGTGTTTGCTTGGATCTAATGAAACCTAGATGTTAATTATGTGTTGATTACTTGTTTATGGTTGTATTGGATGAATGAATTCGATGTTAGGCTTAAGAAAACTGGCAGATCTCCAATTGGTAACATGCTTGAACGTTTTAGGAAACATGAACTGACGTGCACTAGGTTTTATTGGTTGTATTTAATGCATGAGTAAATTCTAATGATCCCATGTTAGGAGCTTCTTAGCCGGCTCGACATAGGAGTGAAGTAGGCACTCAAAGGATTGGGGAATTAAGTGCGCCACCCCATGAATGGTATTAAGAAATACAATCCGTCATCCACGCAACTATAACAAGTAATTAACGTGTAAAAGATATCTAGGGAGTAGTGAAATCTAAGTAAACACAACTTCTCCACTTATTGCTCACAACCTTAGCTTAATTTAGTTTATTTTCATTTTTAGTATTTTATTTTGATTGCATCTTTAGTATTGGGTTAGTTGATTAGCAACTAATTCCGCCCAAATCCTTCAAACCCGAGATTTTTATTTGCTTTCTAAAAAATATAAAAATATAAAAATACAAAAATAATCATCCCTCATCTTTAGAACTAGTATTTAGGTTTTCTAATCCTAGCGACACTATTCCTAGCTGAACGATCAATCCCCCGGTACTTGTCACTATACTATACTACAACGATCTGGTACACTGCCTGGTGGGGGTTGTAAGCTTCTCAAGATCCCTTGAGAGGTAAAGCCTGGTGCGATTCCCACGTATCACATAGGTTGTATTATGATATATCTACTTTAGCTTCTATGTTGATTATTCATTCTTATAACTAAAATATCTACTAGTTGACATAGGGGATTTCCATATTCAATAATGAGTTCAAGAGTGAACAATTAATTTAATTATCTAGAGGATCAACTAAGAGGAGTCATATACCTCATAAGCAAATATAACTAATAACATAAGAGCAAGGCAACCTACAACACAAAACATATCATAGAAACTAATTATAGCATAGTCAAGTACAATATAACTACTCGCAAATTTTAAAAAGAAAACTTACCTCATGTTCAGCTTCACTTTATGAGTAGGCTTGTGAATGTTGGTTAGCTCTTAAATAATGACCAAAATATGAAAGCGTAGCAGAGAAATCATCCAACGCCATTTAAGTCCAAGGTGGCTTAATCCAAATCATGTCATATATAGGAATTGATTGATGCCACATCCATAATTCATATAACAACTTTAGTAGTGTCATTCTCGTCTTCATTTCAATCACTCCATGTATCTTTGATGAGTACCATTTGATTATGACACTTTGATGGATTTGAGCATATATTGATGAGATGACTTGAATGTCTTCATTGGAGGTACTTCCCTTTACATGAACCATGTTTGTCATACACGTTTGTGTTTGATTCCTTCATCTTGAGGTTGTCTAACAATTCATCTTCATTATGTAATGGAATTCTAGATGTCTTTCCTGATTAACACTTGTCATTATAGTATCCTTTTACATTTGATAATCTTGAAGTACTTGTTACAACTACTTCGAAGACTTCTCAAAATCAACGATCAAATAGTGGAAAATTGGTCATCAACTTCTTTAATAGCCGCAACAACGTCATTTGCTTAGCGTGTGATGTGTTGAGTATGATTCAAAATAGTATGATTCACTTGTCTTCATGTGTTTACTACCTAATCATATAAAACAACTTGGTACCCAGATTCTCATGGGTCCGAGATGGTTAGTTGAGGACATCCATTGCATTTGAATGCATATGGTAAGGATGTTGCCAAGGAGTACAAGAATTCATCAATAGTTTGTCTTAACGAACAAACAATGACTTTCTTGACTTATATAATTAATAATAGATGTAAATAATGTTGATTCTAAATTTCTCTACTAGGTTTTTACAAATTTTATTTGCTTTAATTTACTTGTTGAAGGATCATTTGCATTAAATCCTAAGCCGGTTTTATCATCAAATGACTTTTGAATATTAAGTAAGTATTTTAAAGATTTTGAACTATTTTCAAATTTAGCTAATACTTTTGCTTTTTCATTTTCCTTTCTAATTTCTTGTTTGTAGTCTTGACATTTTTTACATTCAAGATCAATTTCAATATTACTTTCAAGTCTAGACATTTTATCTTCTAAAATTATTTCTTTTACAAAATTACTTTCAACGGATGTTAAAGATTCATTTTTAAAAATGATTTTTGGGTCTATGTTGCAAAAATGTTTGAAGTTGTTTTCTAATTTTGAAAACTCTAATATAAATTGATCATAGCAAAAGTGTTTGGTTTCGGATTGTAACTCATTTGTAGCTTTATTTGCTTCACAATCTTCACATACCATACGATGATCCTTTTCATCGTCCATGTCGCTCCATGTTTCATTTATAAGTTCACTTAGGTCTTAGCGCATGTAGTCCTCGGCATCAATACTTGTAGTTTCATCTATTTTAATATCTTCACAAGCTATATTTTGATCATCTTCTTCGCCCGTGTCGCTCCATGATTTATTTACAATCTTTCTTCGAATTTGGCTCATGTATTCTTCGTCATTGATACCTTCAATGAGCACATTTGAACTAGTAGCGCTTGTATTTATTTCAACTAAATGTTTATCTATCAAATTTTCTAAAGTGACTAATTCTTGTGCAACATCAAGTTTATCATCTTTGGCTTTACATTTCCCTTGGTGAAAGTTTAAAAGACATTTCCAAATATCACTTGCCGCTTTACAAAAGAATACTCTTTCGTATTCAACTCTTGGTAGGAGTTTATAAATCATTAATTTAGCTTTACTATCTTTATCAATCTTTGTTTGAAGATGATTACATTGATTTTCAAAATCCGTTTTAGTTGGTTGAAGATCACCAATTGAAATGATATGCCAAAGATCAAGATCTATTAATTTCACATAGTTTCCAAATTTGTTTTTCCATTCAAGAAAATGATCATTTTCAAATAATGGTGGTCGTTGCGTAGATTCCCCTTCAAAATATTTTTCAAATTTCATAGATCGTTACAAGTTTTAAAATACAATATATTTTAAAAATTTTGCTTGATGTGGCTCTTGATACCAATTTTGGAAAACTAGAAGGGGGGGGGGGGGGGGTTGAATAGTTTTTTCTCTTTTTCAATTATAAAAACTTTGTTTTTAAAAGACTAGATTCAAGTTTATTCAATTTGTATGTTTGAAAAACTTTTGATTATAGTTTAGTATGAAAACACCAATATTATCTATTACTCTAACGTTCTTTTAGAATGGTTACTAGGAAATTTGTTTTATGAATGGAACTTAGTTTGATCTTTATGTGAAATCAATGTATGCACAATACAAGCTATTATAATTATATACGAAATGTAAATAAGTAAGTAAGCAAAAAGTGAGAGATGGAAAGATCAAACCTAGAGACAAAGAATTTATAGTGGTTCGGCTACAAGGACACCTTCCTTGCCCTACTCCACTCCTCGAGCACCAAACTCGAGAGTTTTCTTCACTAAGTCAACGAACTTCCTTATGGCGGAGAAAACCTTACACACTTTAGCTTACACCAAATTAACGACACAAAGCTAAATGTCGGGTTCTAATCGTAGCTAGAACCAATCTCACAACTTCAATCACACCACAACTTCTTCACACCTTCTTCTCTTCTTCACAACTCTTGCTTCTTCACTACTTGATGTCTTCTATCTTTTCCCTACTTCACAACTTCTATCTTATCACTACTTCAAGGCTTCTATGTCTTCACTACTTCAAGGCTTCTAAGTCTTCACTACCAACTACTACTTCTATACACTTCTACTTATTTGCTTCTAGTACAACTTAACGCTTTCAACTAATCTAGTTCCTATGTCTAAATCGAGCTAACCAATATACACACCTTATAAACCAATCAATGAATAATTTACAAGTTGAAATGAACTAACAACTTAGGTAGCAAGATGATACTAAGTTGTAATACTTCTAGTCTTGATTAATAGAAGTATTCTTCTCTTTGCACTTGAGTGTTAAAGCTTGAATCACTTGGAAACAAAAGCTTGTGATTATATGATCAAAGAATTGATTTAGAGTGATTTGGACAGAAAGTTTTTGTGCAAAAAAGTGAGGAAAAAATCTTGGAATAGTCCAGTATTTATAGAGGGGGAAATACTGTGCAGGAGCGTGGCCGGTCCCCTTAATAATTAAGGGGGCCGCCTAGTAAATTAAGGGGGCCGCCCACTATATCCGTGATGAGTGTCTAAATACTCATCATTTTATACCAATCTGAACTGCCAAAACATCCAAAAACACTCAAATATGCATCAAAATACTTAAAATATCTTAGAAGTGTGTTTTATATGTTTCAAATGCAAAATATGCAAAAACAGATGAAAAACGTACAAAGTTTGCATAATTGGCAGTTTCAGTCCCTCAAGTTTCAAAAATTGTCAAAACTAGTCCCTGGTTATTCTAAAAACTTGAAAAAGTCATCAAAGGTCCTTTTTAATCATAAAGTTACATATTTAGTCCTTTGGTGCAAAGTTTCATAAAATTACAAGTTTAGTCCCTATACTTTGGAAATTGACAAAAATGGTCCCTGGGATGTAAAAACTTTGAGAAAAATAAATTTTAGTCCTTGTATTAATAATCTTTTGCAGGAATGGTCCTTGGTGTGAAGTTTGGTGAAATTACATAATTGGTCCCTCAAGTTTGGCAATTTGTCAGTTTTAGTCCCTGGGCATAAAAAAAGAAAAATATCAAAAATACCCTTGTACTATTCAATCATGGCAAGTTTAGTCCTTATTTAAACTTTTGAAAAGTTACACATCAGCCCCCCTCAACTTTCAACTAATTACAACTTTGGTCCTTGTGGTGTTTTAATTAAAAACCAAACGGACCCTTTATATATTTAAACCCCAAAACCCACAAATCAAATCCAAACATATACACCAGCCCACCCCCACTTCCCTTGGCCCATTCTCCCAGCCCAAACCACCCCTTAATAAAAAAGCGGGGTCAAACAATAAGTCAAACACCACCCACTATTCACCTTCCTTCCCTCCAAACCACTTCCATGCCCTGCAATACCACTTCCACCATCACCACTTGACATCTGCCTTTCCACCTCACACCTCCACCTCCACAACTTCCAAGAAACATTAAATGCACCCTGAATAACTTCTCCACGCAATCTACAGTGCCAAAGGACTTTTGGCGCCAAAAGCCATTTAAATGGCTAGGATCAGTTGCAGTGATCCAACGGCTCTAATTGGTGGTGGGAATTGGTCCATTGGGTCCCACAAACCTCAAAAGTCCATTATAAAGAAGAAAGAAGCAAGGAGAAGAGATTATTAGATTAGTTTTAGTTTAATTAAATCGTAGGTAATATAACTTATCAATTCAGTTGTAATTTTCATTTTAATCAGTTGTATCAAGTTACTTTAGAGTAATTCAAGCTTTCTTAAACCTTTAATTGAATTCTTGTTCATTAAATTTGAAAATAGCAATTTTAAGTGAAATTGACAATTTTACTTAATATTGTTAGTTGTTGTTGTTGTTATTGGAATTTTAAGCTCATATAAGCTATTGACACAGCTTATATAAGCTTTTATAAGTTCAAGTTTAATAATTGTTTTCATAAATAAAAAATACCAAAAATAATTAATAAAATAAAGAAAAATAAAAATTAGTGTTCAAGGATGTGGAAGCAAGAAGCAGGGTATTATTTGGATTATTAATGGTATTAGTAGTCTTGTGGAAGACTTTTAGGAAGTAATTTTGTTCCCTGGTTCACTTTTACTCAGTCTTGCTAAATTTGTAAGCCAAATTTCCAATTTCAGTTTTTTACTGTGTACTATCTTATTGTTGTTTCTCTGCACTTCTTTTTGTTCATTTAGCGTATTTAGATGATAATATTGATTACTACTACTTGTTTGTTCCTTGAAATTTCATGTTGTTAAGTTGTTAGATTTCACTGTTTAATTAGATTATTAGTGATTATTGGTGTTTGATGTTATACTTAGTATTTTTGTGTTTCTTATAGCCTCTTACATCAGATTAATACATTGTGCATCAGTCTCATGGTTTAAATTACTCTGTTGCTTCATAAATCAAAAATCAAGCCCTATACAAGGGTGTTTGGTTCAGTAAAACTCACTAAGCATTAGTGAGTTTCTTAAGTTGTTTGTGTTTGTTACAGGATGCATTAAGTTTAGGTAGGTTATTAAAACCAAGGCTGTCAAACTCGCGAGTTTACACGTAAGATCGTACGATCTTACGTGCACACCAGTCAAAATCGTGTAGGATCGTGGTAGGATCGCATCTGAGGTAGGATCGTAAGTAAGATCGTAGGATCGCACGTAAGATCGTAGGATCGACACGCGATCCGAGTTCACCTTTTTTTTTTTTTTTTTTTTAATCTTTTAAGTCCATCCCACTTGCTTAGGAAAAAAAAAAACAAGCGTGTGTTTTACTAATGTCTAATGAGTAAACCACTATTGTTTCAGTTTCTAAATAGATTATAGTTTATATATAGTTTTCTACTTTTCTAAATAGATTATAGTCTAAAAGTGTTCAATAGTTTAATTTACTTTACATCACTGCGATTAAACTAATCAAAGGGTATGTTTTGGAATACCACTTATGAAACGTTTGTTTTCTTGAAATCATGTTGATGGCTCGTATATTTTGAGACATTTATGACCTATATTATGTAATATTATTCCACTAAATCGTTAATGTAACGATTGAAATTTGACTTTTTTGTGTTTTACTATTACTTTGGTGTTTGAAATTTGAACTTTGTCATTTTTAAAAGGATATTATATGAATTTATCTTTGACGTTGAGTAGAAATGTAAAACAGTTTGACTCGTATATCATTTGTTTACAAAATATGACAAATTGGTAGGATCGTAGGATCGCGATCCGATCTTACGATCTCGATCTTGCAAAGACAAAAACGATCCTGCGCGGGATCGCGATCTTGACAACCTTGATTAAAACCATAAAAATTAGTTCTCATTAGGTAGAAAGTCAAAATCATCAATATGATCCCATAACTGTCTACTGTTATGGAATTGAGTCCCACAAATTACCATTTCAATGCTTAAGTAGATAATTTAGCCTAATTTAGTTCTCTTGTAGCTTAATATAGTTTAAATAATCAGTAGGATAGATTAGAAGTTCACATAAGTCAAAACTCCAAGTTTATCATAAAAGTCAAAACCTACCTTAGACAGAAAATCCATTTCTTAGGTGAATTAATTGAAATTTTGTAATTGGATTCAATCTTTGAAACTTCTAGGATTTGTAGTCCACCACTTCATCTTTAAGATCCTATCTTTAGTTTATTTTTGTGATTTTATCTGTGGGCCCCACACCTGGCTAAACTCAACTGCAGGGAGATAACCTCCCCTTTGCAGCAGATATCACACCCACAGCACCACCTTGGTGGTGCTTTTCTGGCCACCTCAGTGGGCCCCACTTGTCAAACCTTGTACCTTAGAAACCCCCCCCCCCCCCCTCCTACCAGGGATCCTAAATTGACCCTTAGTTTGACCTAGTACCCAGTGGACCCCACCTGAATACAGCCTTGGTCTTTGTCCCATTTTCTGTCTCAGTCCACAATAAGCAAGTGCTTATTGTGGCTTATTAGCTTATCTTGTGGACCCCAAATGCTTAATCTTGTTTTTACATGTTCAAGTAACTCAGATCAATCAAGTTTTACCAAGGTGGACCCCACATAAGCTCTTGTGAGCTTATTTTCAATTTCAGTCAACTAAAGTCAACTGATAAGCTTAGTAGCTTATAATTAGCTTATTATTAAGATCTAAAATAGTTGTTTTTACAAAAGTTGTCTACTTTTAGGTATAATATAGTTTTGTAAAAGAAAAATTCAAGAAAAATAAATATAAAAATAAGTGATAGTTTCTATTTAATACAATTTAATTTTAATTTTCATTTTTAGATTTTTATTAAGTAAGTTGTATTTTATATTTTTACTAAATTCCTTTTATATTAAAGTATTTTTAGTAATTTTATTAGATTTTTATAATTTCATTTGGTATTTATTAGAATTAAAAATAGTTTTATTAATAATTAATTAATAATTAAGTTTTAAATAGCATAATTAGTTTTTATAAAGCAACACTTAGATTTTATATTTTTCCTAGCTTTTATAAGTCATAATATAATTTTAGTAATTTTTTCATAATTTTTACTATTCATTTAATAGTTTTTATAATTTAAATAGTTTAATTGGTAATTAAATAATAATTAGTAAACTAGTTTAAAAATAGATAAAATAAAGTTTTTATAATTTTTTAGGATTCCTGTGATGGTTAATTAGATTTATAAAAATCTTCTTAATTATCTAAGTCTTTTTAGTATTTATAATAATTTAAAACATATAAATAGTTAAATAATAATTAAATAGTTATTAATTAATAATAATTAGATAAATAGTCTTAAAAATATAATTTTATTTTTAAAATAAGTTTTATAATATTTTAGACTTTTACAAAGTTTAATTTTATTTTTCTAAGACTTATTTTACATTTTCTTAATTATTAAGTGTATTATTAGATAATTAATAATAGTTATTAAATAGTAATAATTAATTAAATAATTTAGTAATTATAAAATAAATATTTTAAGTTTATTTAATTTGCATTTAAGCCCCTAAGGTTTGCAAATTACTACTTTAGTTAAAACCGTTTTTGTTTCGTACGTTTACGTAGAATTAAATTAAAACGTACGCGTTTCTAGGTTTTAAACGTTTTTAGATATCCAGCTTTTATGTAATCGTTTTAAATAGTTTATTTAAGTTATAAAACCCTAGTGTAATCACACACACACACTTATACCCTTTCCTGTTCATTTTCACTCGATCACAGATTCGTTTTTAATAAAACATCGCACACCTCGTTGGGACATTACGACCCGGGGAAACACTGTATTACCCGGAAGCATTTGTCTTAGACGTTTGACTTGGTTGACCATCACCTGGTAAACTTAGTTGACCGTTTCAGGCCAATCAATCCGTTAGGTATTTTTGTCTTTTTCTGAGAAAGGTTTTTCTAGAGAAAATTTGCCCTTTTTGGTTGGAATTTTGAAATCATATATATATGGTTTAATTAAACAATTTTATTTAATACCAAAAATGATTTTCTAAAAGATATAAAATGTTTATGTGATTTTATAAAAAATTTAGTAATTAAGAAAATGTTTCTTTGATCATATAATGCATTAGTCACTTTGTTTATTTATACATTAAGTGATTAGGTTGTTGAAATGAACATTTATGACTAAACACTTGTTTGTGTCATAATCTCTAGTTTAATGAGTTTACATTTTGTGATTATCAAAACATAAAGATATCGAAAAATATGAATAACGTTTTTAGGCATTATTTATATCAACAGTTTTTGTATACATTCTTATATACTTTTTATAAATATGTTTTTATATACATTATTTTATACGTTTTTATATATATTTTTTATAGTTTTTATATCTGTTTTTGTATGCTTTTATATACGTTTTTATGTACGTATTTATATAAAATAAAACATGTACGTAATTATATACATTTTTGTATGTGTTTTTATATACGTTTTATCCATGTTCATATATACGTTTTTGTATACACTCTTGTATACTTTTTTTACTTTTTATACATGTTGTTACAGACTTTTTATATGGCTTTTTAGAAATGTTTTTGTATATTTTTTAATATACTTTTTATATTATATGTTTTTGTATGCTTTTATGTAAGTTTTTATATACTTACTTATAGAAACACGTATGTGTTTATATATATTTTTATACACGTTTTTGTATACGCTTTTATATACGTTTTTGTATACGTTTATACATATACAAAAATGTGTATAAAAACCTAAACACAAACGTATATAAAAATGTATATAAAAGCGTTTATAAAAACGTATATAAACACGTATAAAAAGTATATAAGGACGTGTATAAAAATGTATATAATAACATACATGTTTTTATAAATACGTATATAAAAACATATATAAAAGCGTACAAAAACTTATATAAAAAGTATAAAAAAAGCATATAAAATAACGTATATAGAAACATATAAAATGTATATAAGAACATATATATATATATATATATATATATATATATATATATATATATATATATATATATATATATATATATATATATATATATATATATATATATATATATATATAAGAATGTATATAAAAACGTATACATAGACATATACAAAAATGCATATAAAAATGTATATAAAAGCGTATAAAAACGTATACATTTTTATAAAAATATATATATGAATTCAATAAACTTTAAATAAACCTTAAATTTAAAATTATAAACTATCGTTAGTTTAAAGGATGAACGATGCAACGATGGTTGGCCAAAGGGACTAACATGAAACTGTTAACGGAAACTACTTAACGCCAATTAACACCACGGACCGAAACGGAAGCAAGATTTCCTCACAGGGAGGCGCCTGCACTTTCGAAAAACCAGGGACTAGACATGCAATCTGAGCAAATCACAGAGACCATTTCTGCAATTTACTCTATAATTTATAGTTGTTAACTTTCGTGATTACTAATCAAACAATTATAGTTGTTAACTTTTAGATTATAGCATATTTGTATACATGATAATGTTATATTTTACAAGTTAATGGGTCTCAACTCTCAAGTGTGATCATGTATACAAAAGTGTTTATGTCATCAAAATCATTATTTTACGAACTTACGAAGTATTCACTTAATGTGCCTATTATATGTCTACAGGTTTCGATTTATTTTTTTATTGCCATGACGAAAATAAAGTTAATACACAACTCCATATAATAGATTAATCGGTGAGGGTTTATGTATGAATCTTTTGGTATAATAGCTCGTATGTTTTGAGACGTTTATTACTCATGTTATGTAATCTTATTCAGCTAAATCGCTAATGTAACGATTTAAACTTGACTTTTTTGTGTTTTACTATTTAGTGTTTGAAATTTGAACTTTGACATTACTTTTCAAGAGGATGTTATATGAATTTATCTTTGATGTTTAATAGAAATGAAAAAGAGTTCGACTCCTTTATCTTTTGTTTACAAAACATGACAAATTGATGTGATCTTACGATATCGATCTTGCAAAGAAAAAAAGATCTCAGATGAGATATCGATCTTGACAGCCTTGCTAAAAGGTAATGTTTTGACTTTGTTTCAATTTATCAAATTTTATGATAATTTTGAAGATATATTTTATACTTTAATAACGTTGAATAAATCAAGATGTCTTAAAAACTAGTAACTTTATTGATTACTTGTTTTTTGAATTAATCCTTGCTATTATTTTTGAACATTTTTGTAACATTAAGAACATCTAACTTAACAAGCTTTCTGCCATTTGAATAATGGATTTTGATAACCAATACCCACTTGATAGAGGTTAAAGTGTATTTAATAAACACAAACTTTATTAATTAACCAAAAAATGCATTAAATACACATTAAATGAACTTGTAAATTATTATAATTGAACATGATTTTTATTAAATAAATTAAAATATTTCTTTTATAAACAAATTAACTTATGCCCATTGAGCAAAGTTAGCAAAACCCTTGAATAATAAGTAAAACAATGATAAATCAAAACAATTTTTAATTAACTTTACAAATGCATAAAATTAAAAAGTCCACAGCGAAGCGCGGATCAACTCACACCGTTTAATATACAAGCAGTCACGTACATACGTAGTTAATTAATGCAATAGAGAAACATTTTGTAGGCATAAAGCATAATATTGCTTTAAGCTGCTCTTGAAGTGTATTGTTATATTACTAGTACTTGGTTCGATTTTTGCAGCCTTTTTTAGTTTATACACAAAACATTAAGTGTAACTAGCAATCATATGTAAGTATATATCTAAATATGTAAGTAGTATCTAACCATCTTCAAGGAAAGGATTATTAAACGCTAGCTTATAAATCCTTATTACGAGTACTTTTTTTATTCTTTATGTATACATGAAGCTGTAAACTACGTATAAGATCAATAGTATGAAAATTCATTATATTTAACTCAAAGCAAAATAAATTAGTATAAGACAAACATGCATATAACATACAACAAACAAGTTTATTACATCAAACATGCGAAGAACATAACATATGATCCATCAGCCGGCCTGAAGCCATACATATTTAATTCAATTACTACGTAAGTATGAAAAATAATACGATACATATATCATAACATATGATCACAAGTGCATGCAACCTAGCCACATTCATGGACGTGTGGCTCCAATTGCGGGAGGAGTGAAGATACCACCGAACTGTGGAGTGGTGGGGAAATTGGGAAATGTGGGGGTTCCGGTTGCTGGGGTAAGTTGAGGAGGGAATGATGGGAGTGGTAATGAGCTGGGTGTTGGGAATGTGTTAGGGGAATTAGGGACGCCGGGAAAGCCAGGGATTGTCAAGAGACGGCGGCCCATGGAGGCTTGGAGGTTGCTCGAGACAACAAGGGCTGCAAAGAGAGAAAAGATGATGAGCTTGGTTGAAGCCATTTGGGTGAGTTTGTTTTGAGTTTAGAGTTGGAATGAGTGAAGGAAGAATGCTTGGGGGGTTGTATTTATAGAGGGTGTAGATTTAGGTAACAAGGAGTTCTCTGTTTGGGTTTGATTCGTTTGAATTAGGTTGAACCAAAACATTCCAAAAATCTAGAGTAACCGATTCAAAAAAAAAAAAAAAAAAAAAAAAAAACCCTCTCACACCTACTGTTACTTTTTCTATTTTTTGACTTTTGACAAAGTTGCCCTCAACCTCTATCCAAAATTGCCCTCAACCAGTTTTGAATTCACCATAAAAACCTACTTATAATAATAATCTAAACACATAAATGGCAATTAATTTTTGGAAGGAAAACAACAACATTCGGGTATGTTTGGCAAAACTAGCTGTAAGCTGTAAACTGCAAAGCTGTTAACATGAGCTACAAGCTGTATCTTTTTTTCAATAAAATTGTTTGGTAAGTTAGCTGTTAAATATAATTATAATATGTAAAATGACATAAAAGGACATATTTATAATTGTAAACAAATATTTGGAGAGTATATCAGTAATTTACGGTTTTAATAGCTCCAAGATGTTTAAAAAGCTTCATGAATCAGCTTTTCATTTAGGAGCTATTTGTTTGAAATAAAAGCTTGAAGTTAATGTATCCAAACAGAGCTATTTATTTTACAGGAGATTATTTTTATAACAAAAAGCTAACAGCTCCTCAAAAAGCTCTTGCCAAACAGGCCCGAAAACTCATGCCATTTCTTATGATAAGAAGTCATTTTTGTGACTTAGAAGTTACTTTTATGCCTTTGAATGCTCTATATCTTTCGTTTCTAAATTTTAAAGACGCCTTTGTAGTTAGAAAATAACTAGACATTCAATTTGCAATAGGTTCTGAATATAAGTTATTTTTCTTCTTGTTCCAACCTCTTATTTACATTCCTTCTTATGTGCACGGCTTTTCTAAACTGTGGTTTGCTTTTAATCGAACACCATTTTTTCTTTACAGACATTGGCCTCTTAACACATTGTTAATTACCTTGAATTAGGGTAGTTTACTTTTAGCAAACCCGACCCGACCTGTTTCAATTTACGCTAAAAAATATATAATCTTCTTATTTTACCTTACTTATCGCTTTTGATGATCAGAGAGAATTGTGATAAGAGGGAAAATTGTAATGATATTATTGAAATGAAATTGTAACATTACAAAGCTTTATATACTACACCTATTGTAACTAACTTTGACTAAACTACACTTACACTACAAAGTTACAATATTACAAGCAAGTAGTACAATACATCAAAGCTATAAATTGCTACACTTCTTTAAGCACTTGTGATGGTGGATATAGTTGCTTGACATCACTGCATTGATCACTTTAGTAGTATCTCCATTACCCCCCCCCCCCCCCCTGCAAGTTGGCAGTGTGTATGGATCACACATGCCAAACTTGGAAATACAAGAGTGAAAGGGAGATCTGCTTAAGCCTTTGGTAAGAGCATCAGCTGCTTGCTGTTGTGAAGGAACAAATGTAGGAAGCAGAGTACCATTCTTGATCTTTTCTCTAACAAAGTGACAATCTATTTCAATATGCTTAGTCCTAGCATGTTGAATTGGATTAGATGCCAGGGCTATGGAAGATTGATTGTCACAATAGACTGGTACTGGAGTAGGTGTTTGAATCTGTAAATCCTTGAGAAGACTAAGAAGCCAAGTGATTTCACATGTACAATCTGCTAGAGCCCTGTACTCAGCTTCAGTGGAAGACCTTGAAACCACTGATTGTTTCTTTGACTGCCAAGAAATGAGATTAGAACCCAGGAATATACAAAATCCAGTCACTGATCTTCTGGTTGTGGCACAATTGGCCCAATCACTGTCACAATATGCTTTAAGATAAAAGTCAGTGTTAGGTGTAATGAGAAGACCTTGCCCTGGACAGAGTTTTACAAATCTTAGAACCTTTATGAGAGCTTTCCAGTGAGGTGTTCTTGGACTGTGGCTGAATTGACTCAAAGCATGAGCTGCATAGGATAGATCAGGCCTAGTGATAGTAAGGTAGAGAAGTTTACCTACTAGGGCTTTGTAAGTGCTATGATCTGATAGTAACTCTCCATCTGTTTCATTAAGCTTAATAATAGGATCAATGGGAATGTGAGATGGTTTGAAGTCAAGAACTTTTGCACTGTGAAGTAATTCCAATGCATATTTCCTTTGGGACATTGTGATGCCTTCTGAACTTCTTAAGAACTCAACTCCCAAATAATAATTAAGCTGTCCAAGATCTTTGATGCTAAAGGTGAGATCCAGTTGGTGTTTGAAATGTTGAATGAGAGTATTGTTGTTGCCTGTCAAGAGTATATCATCCACATAAACTACCAAGGCCAAGAAATTAGTTCCTTTATTATATGTGAGTAGAGATGTATCAGCATAACTTTGTGTAAAGCTATGACTGATGAGAAAGGTAGTGAGTTTGGTAAACCATTGTCTGTTGGCCTGTTTTAAACCATAGAGGGACTTTTGTAACTTGCAAACTGGATTTGGAATTGAAGTATTGTGTTTGTATCCTTGTGGGAGTACCATATAGACTTCTTCATGAAGATCCCCATGCAGAAATGCATTGTTTATGTCCAATTGTGCCATGCTCCAGTTATGATGAACAGCAGTGACAAGCAAGGTTCTCACTGTTACCATCTTGGCAACAGGAGCAAAAGTCTCTGTATAATCAGTGCCTTCCTGTTGTGTAAACCCCTTTGCTACTAATCTTGCCTTGAATCTTTCTACTGTGCCATCTGAATTATATTTAATCTTGAAGACCCATTTGCAGCCTATTGCTCTTTTGCCCTCTGGTAGAGTAGTGACAACCCATGTTTTGTTGGTCTCCAAGGCATGCAGCTCTTTGTTCATTGCATCAATCCATCTTTTCACTTTAGAAGCTTGGGTATATGAATGTGGTTCTCTGATACCATTTTGATAATCAGAGAGGATTGTGATAAGAGGGAAAATTGTAATGATATTATTGAAATGAAATTGTAACATTACAAAGCTTTATATACTACACCTATTGTAACTAACTTTGACTAAACTACACTTACACTACAAAGTTACAATATTACAAGCAAGTAGTACAATACATCAAAGCTATAAATTGCTACAATTCTTTAAGCACTTGTGATGGTGGATATAGTTGCTTGACATCACTGCATTGATCACTTTAGTAGTATCTCCATTATCATTGCCCCTTGTGATAAAACTTTCTGGCATTACCATTGCTCCCCTCTGAGGTTATCCCTGATGGCCACTTGATCTAGAGTCTAGACCATATGGTTAGTAGTTCAGTACATGTGAGTAAGATACTCTTCGATGAAGTGGTTAACATATATTTTGTCAAATGAAAGTTTGGCGCCATAGAAAATTGTTTTGAAAGTTCAAAAATAGCAAAAAAAAAAGACTATCCTGTCGCTTAGATTAACCTAATTCGGTATATCACTGTGTCTATGTTTTCTTCTTAATTTCAACGTTTTAAAAGAAGCATCTTATCGTTAGAATATTTTTTTATTACTACGAAATAAGATTTTTAATAGTGTCTAGCTTTTTATTTTCTTTTACCACCAACAATGTTTTGAAAACCGAGTTCGAAATCGACTCGGTCGAGTCACCGGGCACCGGGTCAACCGATTCGACCGGTTGGACCGCCGGGTCAACCCGGTTTTTAATTTATTATTATTTTATTTTTTTGACCGGGTCAACCGGTTGGACGGCTGGGTCAACCGGTTCGACCACCGGGTCAACCCGGGTTTTTATTAAATTTTTTTGGAAAAATGAAACCCACGATTGCGAACATGATGTTATTTTCTATGTTTTGGAGAACAATCATGATACTATGTAAATCACTAGTATTTTTTCAAAAGTTTTGCTAACGAATGTTCTTGATATTGTTGTTAACAACTTATTTTTGAAATTTAAATTTAAACAATCTAGGTTTTCAAGATCGGGATTCTACTTAGAATCGATTTCGTCTTTGCAAGATCGAGAACGTAAGATCGAATTGAGATCTTAAGATCTTACCATAATGTCATTTTGCTGATAGTGTTTGTAATATTATACAAATCTATAAATTAGTATATATCATAAACACAAAATTATAAAAATGTTTCGTATAAATGTTGTTCAAATTATGATTATAAAATGTTTAAAAAGATTAACATGTTGCTTTTTAAATTCTACAAAACACAATCCATGAATTTGTAGTTTTTTAGCTTATGTTTCGAGAAAAGTAAGATCGGATCAGATTAGATATTAAGATCTTATGCGCAAGATCGAGATTTTATAAGATATTAAGCTTTCAAATATCATATTTAAGATTCTGATCGTTTTTATTTTGCAGTATCGTAAAATCATAAGATCCTAAGATCAGGATCAAAATCCTGACAACCATGATCTATACAATGTTCAAACAAAACTATCAACAAAAACCAATCGATTCTTTTCTTAAACCCAAATATAATGCACCAAACTTCATTGTATAGATCATTGGTTAATTTAGCAAAAAGTTCTTAAAATCAGGATCAAAATCCTGACAACTATGATCTATACAATGTTCAAACAAAACTATCAACAAAAACCAATCGATCCTTTTCTTAAACCCAAATATAATGCACCAAACTTCATTGGTTAATTTAGCAAAAAGTGCCAAAGTCAATTGATATATTGTCATTGTTTTAGCAAAAATTTAAAAGATCTGTTGTTGACAACTAAACCCACACAAAGAGAAAATTAACCAATTTCGCATAGTATTTTTCAAGGGAAATTTGCATTTATGAAACCGTGTACCACTTATTTCCATTGCTACTTACATAAAGATCATATTGCTAAACTATGACTCAATTTCCTTAGTTGTGAATATAAATTGTCTGTGGTACCTTTTTTTGCGAAGAGTATTGTGAGCTTTGTTTAGATTATTGTGTTTTATGCCTACATTTTTCTTTCTCACATGCTTAAAACACATTCATTTTTTTTAATCACACACACATATATGTGTGTGTGAAATTACAACAGAAAAAATTTGAACAAATTATGCTAAATAATATATTATATGATGCTCTTTAATTTGATATCAATTTCTATAAATTTTTCAAAACGTTATTTTTAGAAGTTTTTGTAATAACTATAAAATTTCCTAATAATTTGCAATTAATTCACAATCCACATTTTTATTAAATATACACAAAAATTATCATTCACCTCTTTCACGAACTCTTTTTTTTTTATAGAACCCTCTTTCATCTAAAGAACTACATTCTTCCTCTTATGAACCCCTTTTTTCCCTATTATTAACCCATGTGAACCAACTGCAACCCCTCATAACCATCGGGAACCCTTTGCGAACTTTTCTCTATTCATTCTTCTATTTTTTTTTTTTTTAATAACCCACTTATTTTCAACATAATTCTTTTTTCACCTTTACTTTTTCATTCATTTTATCAACAGTTACAACATTAAGATCCAAATAAATTTTGTTCGCACTTATTAATTGATATTACTATATTATAATTTGAGTCATTGTAATCAATTTCTTCATGTGACGACTAAGTTGTTGGTTCATGCGATTGTTATGTTTGTTAAAAAGATATAAGATGGATAAAAAAAACATGGATGCAAAATAAGACTTAGGATCAAATGAGAAACATAATTAAGATGAGAAGAAACTACAACCACAAATATTAAATGCATTCATAAAAAATATATGCATCTTCTATTATTTTTATTTTCTTATTTGAAATATATGACTATAATTTTTTCTCACTCTTCTCATTTCATTAATTCTTCTCACTAGATCCATACTCTGCAAAATAAAATGAAAAGATGATGAATAGTGAATCCGTCATATGTTTTATCAGTTTTATCTATGATATTGTACATATTTTTGCAATGCATTTCGAAGATAAGTAGAGGGATACGCATGAAAAGGAATATACTTGGAAATAAAAAGTGTACCGCCATGTTCTCAAGTTGATGAAAATGGGTGAAAGGAAGTGAAAGTGATGAAATGTAAAAATGCTTATGTTCTCAAGTTTTTTTTAAAGAAAGTGAAAGGAATGGAGTAAAAGTCGGAGGATTTTGCCTTTAAAACTTTCACCCTACTTTTGGGGTGAAACACCACTTTACTTTCTTTCTATTTCTTTACTTCACTTTCACTTTATTATTATTATTATTATTATTATTATTATTATTTTAGAACACAGTGGTACATGTTGGTGGCAGAGAGGCAGAGAGTGTCAAAAAGGTATTCTTGGTATTAAAAAAAAATAACTTCTAGATTTGGCAATATAAAACATATGTGAATCAACTTAAAAATTAGTGGCATCTTAAGCAGGGCCGTCTTTGAGGGTGTGCAAGGTGAGCGACCGCTCAGGGCCCTAAAATTTTTAAGAGCCCCAAAAATTTTCCCGCTAATAGTTACATGCGTACACATATTTTCCACAAAAAAAATAGTATTTAGATTGAAAAACATCTTAAATGAGTAATATACTAGAACTATTAGATAATTAATTTCATTATCTTATAAACGATGACACTTTATATATAACATTCCTTCTCAAAAGGCCTTATTTTGTAATTTCGTCCAGAGCCTTTAAAAATTTCTATAATTCACGGGACGGCTCTGATCTTAAGTCATAGAAATGCATATTTTCCATTTCCGATCTCCAACCAAGCGTTATATGTAATTACCTGCACATTTACAAAATATAATATAAGTTTTGTGCTGACCAATTAACTTAGGTTATTATAAAAACTCAGCACTCCTGGCAAGGAATAAGTATGGACAACACAAGTGTTCTTTTTCTAGTTACTTGCCTTTCAAATGCTACAAAAAGTTATTCTAGTGTATAAAGTTTACTGCAACGTGTACTTATATTAACTAAAGGCAAAATAAATGTGGACGATAAAGTATATAATGTTGTTGGCTGTTGAGTTCTTTAGGTCTAATTACTGCAACTACTACATATCAATAATGTGAATTTCATTACAACTTAACCAATTTTTGCTACTTTTTAATGGATAGGTAGTGTACAATAATTCAACTTAATTGATCGGTGTACAAATAACTATTGCCCTCTTTTTCCGACATATCTTTATGTATTGCTTCTTCCATCGGCTATTAACTATAGCACATTTGGCCATTTGGTTCTCAAGCTCTAACATGTTTATTATTTTTATGACAAAACAATTTTTTTAGTTCAAACGTACATAGTCTAAAATTAACATTAGTTATCATAAGATCCATATGTTACTGTTACATATGTTTAAGTAAAGAATGTGACCATCGAGAGTTTTTAAATAACTCTAGCTTCAATGTACGTGTTGTAGAACAAGGATTACATATTAACGATTATTCACCATAAACTCAATGACTGATTAATTGCCGACTACACAATACAAAGTCAAAACTCGATCAAAATGGGTCAAAACGCAGTCAAAACTTGAGGTTAACTCGAACGAACTTGGTAAAATCCGGTTTGAAGTATTTGAGTGATTGTGTTAATGTTTCTAAACATATTTCTGTTGTCCTACTAATGTCCTATCAACATGTCATACATATAATTTCGTAATTTATATAAAAAAAAATTATATCCGATTAATCATGCCTATGTTGATTACTAGCTAGCTATAAGGTATAGTCGACTGTTCGAGTAACGCCTTAGCGATTTTTGCAACTTTGTTCAATGTACTGGTCTACTTTCTAATGGTAAAACAATCAAATGAGTCCAAGCCTTCGAGGCTCAAAATGGTTACTAGATTTGGTAAAATTATGTTTATTGTCTGCTCAGTAGTTCGCATTTGAACTTCGAACCACCCATTTCAAAATTCCAATTAATAAATGGTTAAGGCCCAATTAAAGAAAAGCGAAGATAAGGCCAGTCTTTCACAAAGCCCAAGAACAGATTAAAGACTAAACAAATTAACAAAAGAAGAGTATTTTCTCTCTTCATTTCAAAAACAATACTCACTTTTTCATTTCGTTATTGTAAAATAAATGTACATTTTCATATTTTAAACATTGAGAATGACTGTAAAAAAAATTAAAGATATTTCATAAAACCAATGTGTTTTTCTAAAAATTGCATGCTTTTTAAAAGTGAATATTTATTTTGCGATCGAGAGAGGAGAGTATATCCTTGTAATGATTTGTGGAGCAACATGTTTAAAAGATAACAAATATCAATATCATCATATTTAATGGATTTTGATTACAAGCTATTTAATCTTGTGATTTTTTGTGATTTTTTTATCATAAGCTTTTTAATGGACAGGTTGCGAAATATCAAAAAATCACAAGCTTTTGTTAAGCAAATTTATGATTTTCGTATTAAGCGATTACTAGCAGGTACCCGCGCAATGCGGCGGCGGATACCCAGTGACTATATTTTCTGGCAATGTGATTTTATGCAATCATACTTCTTTTTAACAATTAATTTACAAATAATAATAAATTTAGTTAAGACAGTAGTATAATTACAAGTAGTTAAAAGGTTATGTGATTATTAATGTGTTGTTGCGGTGACAAAGAGTCGAATATTGGTTGCATGACGATGTAGGAGGTTGTGGTGGTCGACATTAAAGGTTGCGTGATCACATACTTGTGCATATCATTTATAACGTAAAACTTTTTTATGCGTTTAACAATGTATGTAGTTTAACACAATAAACTTAAGACAAAATGTAAAAATAAAAAAAATAAAAATAGCCCAAAATTTAACAAAATTTTCGGTCCCGCTTTTTTACTACCATTTTCGGATAAGGCCCACATTTCGTTTAGTAGCACGCCAGGCCCAATATATACTAATTTTGGATAAACTAACGATTAACCCAACTATAACACCGAACCTAAAATATAGGGTATAAAACACCATTTACCCTAATATTACCCTAATCTCACTCTCTCTTCAAACATACGCAGCCACACATACATTTCTTATCTTCTCACTGAAAAAAAAAAACAAAAAAACAAAAAAATAAAAAAAAAAATAAAAAAAAAAAAAATTTACCGAAAGAAAGGAATAAATTAAATAGATTTGTGTATAAAACGAATTAAATTAGAAAAATAAGAGAAGGAATAGTGTTTGTTTGTTTGTGGAGTGGTAATCGGTCGAGACAACGATCGATATGTTTTGCTTCGAAAGGATCTATGAAACGTTTCTTTTATTTATTGTTTTTTGGAACAAATCTGTGATTGATAAAAGAGAGCTAAGATCTCGTTAAGATCTTTTTTTTTTTTTTTTTTTTTTTTTTTTAACTTGTTTGAAACCGATTTGTGATTTGTATTGATTGTTAGTTTGGAAGCTTAATTAGACTGTATATTGTGGTTAAATAGTTGTATATTTTTGTGAAAAGTGTGTTTTTGATAATATATTAATGAGTTAATTTCATAAATTGTCATTGTGGTTTGTCGGGTTTAACAAAAATGATCCCTCGCAAGAAAATTTAACGGATCCTCTCCTTATGGTTTTGACCCATATCGGGTTTGGTATTTTGACAACTTTTTCTGTTAGTTTAACTGTTAAGGATAGTTGAAATGACATTAATACCCTCGTATGTTTAAGCGTGCGGTTCCTTTTGTTTGTCTCGTATCATAGATTTAGTCCTTGTGATTTTTCTTCTTTTTTTATAATTTTTCTTTTTTGAATTTTATTATATTTTTTTACATGAGTTTTAAAAGTTTTTTGGCATTTTTTTTTTAAATTTTTAATACTTTTTACGGAGTTTTTTTTATAAAAATTTTTGACAAAAAAATTATTTACTAGATTTTTGTTAGATTTCTTGGCATGTTTTTCTTTACAAGATTTTCTTTTTTTTTAGTAAAAAAGTTTGACGGAATTTTTTCTATTCTGAGAGAAAATATTTTAAAAAAATCATAAGAATTTATATAAATGTCAACTTTTTTTGTCACAAAACTTTAAAAAAAATATATGTCAAAAATCTATATACATCTATATTCTGCCAAAAATATTAGAAAAAATGTTTAAAAAATATGTCAAAGATTTTTTTGTCAAAAAACTTTAAAAAAATCTGGCTAAATTTTTCACAGAAATTTAACAAATATTTTTTTAAAACCTTCTTTGTCAAGAATAAAAAAAAATTAAAACATTAAAAAGTATTAAAAAAAAGTTCAAAAAAATGTCAATTTTTTTTTTTTAAATATTATGACAGTTTTTTAACAACTTTTTTTAAATTATTATTTTTTTTAAATCGTCATAATTTTTTTAATTTTTTTTGACAATTTTTTTTCTTGAATTATTTTGAATACTTTTGAATGGGTTTTTTTTTCTGGACAAAAAAAGATTTTTAAAAAATATTTGTTAAATTTATAACAAAAGATTTAACTAGATTTTTTTTTCTAAATATTTTGACAAAAAAAATAAAAAATTAATTAAAAAGGCTTTGTCTTAATTTTTAAACTTTTTTTAATATTTTTCACAAAATATATATGTATATATAAATTTTTGACAATTTTTTTAATTTCTTTTGACAAAAAAAAGTTGACATTTATGTAAAATATTTCGAAGCTTTTTTTAATATTTTTCGTAGAATAAAAAAATCCGTCAAAATTATTTATAAAATTATAAAAAAAAAAATCTTGTAAAAAAATATATAAAAATAATTAACGCATGGACTAAATCCGTGATCCAACAAACCATAGAGACCATTTACGAAACACATTTAAATGTATTTATGTCATTTCTATCCCACTTGACGGTCAACAGACGAAGACACGGAGTTAGTGGTCAAAGGACCAAGCCCGATACGGGTCAAAACCAAAGGGAGATGATACATTAAAAATTCTTGTGAGGGATCATTTTCGTTAAACCCGACAAACTACAGGGACGATTTATGAAATTAACTCTATATTAATTGTACGTGTTAATACCGTTTTTTTGCTTTATTTGTGCTTTAAATAATTGTATTTGTACATTGTGCTTAGGTAGTTATATATATTAGTGATGGGGTGTTTTAATTTATGTATTAATTGTATGTTAAAAAATAGTATTTTTTTTAATTTGATTTGTGCTTTACATACTTGTATATTATGTTTTATGACTTGTATTTGCTTAAAAATCTATTTTAGAAAATCTTAAAATAATAAATAGGAGGTAAGTGTTTTTCTCTATTAGAATGTAGTATAGACATGTCCGCAAGTCTTAAGAATTTATGGATATTTTAGTGCATTTGATGAAAAATGGATTTTAGCCGCTAGCGCGCTGAAGCGTGATGGTTCTTGCAAATGTAAAAAACTATTCGTGTAAGTTTATCTTTTTAAACATAAGACATGGTAATAACACACCACTGGGGCATTGTTTCAGTGGGTGAGGCTTTCATTTTTGAGTCAATAGACTCGGGTTCGAATCTTATCCCTAGCACTTTGCTTTCAGATAGGTACTTACCTTCGCAAAATCTATGTGCTCACTGGAGAGACTTTGTGGATAAGAGCTCAAGAGTTCGAGAGTCTCGGCTCACTCCAGTTGGTGCCCCACTAGGCCAGGAGAGTTGCCCAGAGCTATTCCTTATGGGGTGGATAATGGCTGGTGTCAAAAGGCACTCGGGGATTTTCATCCTACCAATCAGTGGCTGACACATTAGCGTGTGGATGTTTTGTGTGGAATTTGTGAGTGGGTGTAGCAATTTCTATTAATATTAGGATAAGTTTATATTTACATAAGGTTGAATATAAAGTAAAGGATAATAACAAAAAAAATGTAGATAATTGTTCATTTAGTTGTTCTGTGCAGGTGTCTTTTTCTTAATATTTTTTTTGCTATTAAAACAAAAACTTTTCAAAATTTAACCTTCATGTGTAGTTTGTTAATGTACAATGAGCATTTTACCTTTGGATATTAACAGAGTGGTTAAAAAATGTATAGGTAGAATGGTAAAAAATACACAAACGTCGATATTTGAAAGATTTTTGTTTTAATAGGAAGAAAAAAAAAATATTGCACAAAACAACAAAAATGGACCCGTTAGATAACTCATTTTGTAAATTATATATATACTAAAGGATAAGAGGTTACTGTAGCAGCTACAGTGCTTGCTACAGTAAAAAAAATTTTGTACTAACGGTCGTTAGTTATTTAACGGCTGTTAACTAACGACCGTTATCTTTAACATTTTTAAAAAAATTATGTACGCACTTTGTCCTTCATCTCAGTGGTTCATTGCAAATTTAGTCCTCAAATAATTTACATAAATGGTCCTTCATGTTATACATCAATTGCAAAGTCAGTCCTAGGTAACTAACTTCACGTTAAGTAGCTAACGGCAACAAAAGAATTTTGCAGCAACGCGCGGGTACCAAACTCGTTATCCCTAAAGTAAAAGATTAGATAGGAAAAAAAAATAAAGAGGTTAAATTGTAAATTTGAAATAAATAGTACTACTATAACATTTTTGATAATTATTAAGGGAAGATTTGTGTCCATTTTCTTTTAGTTAACTGTCAAGTTAAGATGTTTTTTTTTTTTTTTTTTTCTTTCTTTTTTTTTTTCATATGTTTGGGTCTTTATTGTAGAAAATTTTAAAATGAAGGAGCGCAAAATACATTTGATATAGAAAATTGTCCTAAAACATAAATAAAATGTTACACTCCTGCGAAAAACCCGTTCAACTGTTCATTCCAAAAAAATGTCCCATTCAAATATTCCACTCCATCCTCTTTATTTTGAGGAACATTATTGACATGTTTGCATTTGTAAAGTTTTAATCTATTATCATTCTTATTATTTGTGTTGAGAAAATTGTTTAGAGATCGCAAATGGATGAAGAATACGATGTGATAGTTCTTGGTACCGGATTAAAAGAATGCATTCTCAGCGGTCTCCTATCGGTTGATGGCCTTAAAGTAATTCCTCATATTTATTTAATGGTATTTGAGTCTACGTTTTGAAGGTGGTTATGTGATATCTGATGATAAAACTAGATGGATAATGAATGAGTAATAGGCCAAAATCATATGTAATATACAATGTGCTATTCGATATGTTGTTTGTAATTTAATAGTCATATGGTTGGTTGTTTCTTGTTTGAGCATTTGACCAATTTTAATATAGGAGCTAATCCATATAATGACACGAAAGGACATCGTCCTTGTGATAAAATGAAATGCAAAATTTGGGTAGTATTTATTTTTCTAATTGTTTGATGATTAGTGGCATGTATAATTTCGGATTTTCCGAAACTGGATCAGAATCATCAGATGCATAATCTTTTTACGAAAATACTATAATTTTTTTTTTTTTTTTTTTTTTTTTTTTGAACGAAATATTAAACTGGCTATGGTGGAAATCATAGATTTTTTACTGTGCAATAGTTACTGGGTCGAGATTTGTTGGAAATCCTAAACTTTGACAATTATAAAAGTGTTACAGTTTCTTTGTGATATGATAATGTGATTGTTAAAATACGAGGAGCTAGCTTATAATAGCATATACTTATGGTGAGATCAGTATGCTTCCTACTTCTTTTCTTGGTGTAATTCTTATAAGGATGAAATCATAGAGCGAAAAAAAAAAAAAAAAAAAATAGAGAACGTTTTTACTCTTCAGGAGGCCAATTTGATTTCTATCTACATGTACTATCCAGATTTTTTATATTTAAATATTTTTTAAACTGGTGTAATATCAATCGTCAACATAAAAGAGAATATAATTGCAATAACATATTTGACACCAATGGTCAATTACTTAGACGAGTACTTAAACCTCCCCTCAAATTATGATGCCCGTTCCTTGGCTCTTTGCTAACAATTAAATTTTATCAACCGTTGTTGGCAAGCTAGTTTGGCACAGATGAACCATGTACCATATGTGCTAGAAGCTAACAGTTTTTTTTCTGAGTTAAGAGTTGTCATTGAGTAGCCAAAACAGATAGAAGGAGTCACCTTCTTCTTTGTTTAAGGAAAACTAAAAGGTGGGAGATCTTTTAGGTATAGGGGTTGTAACATTTGCTGAACAACGGTATTAAAACTTAGTAGGAGTCATTGTCATGGTAGCGATATTGATTTAGTTTCACATATTTATTTCATAAAAAAGTTGTGAACGAAACTCAATTGGATAACCATTTTAACAGGTACTTCACATGGATAGAAATGACCATTATGGAGGAGAATCAAGCTCCCTTATTTTAAATCAGGTACCATGTGTATAATTAAGATCTTTCATACATGCTCTTAAAAAGTCATACATGTTTTACACTTTTTTCCCACTGATAGCACTCGGTAAGTCTTTCAGTGGTGAATTCAAGCTTTAGTAATTAGCCTAGCTAGTTTCAATGTTTATATTGAGATTTTTATTTACTAATGATGTGGTTGGAATGGAGACCACTATATGATCGCTTATCTTTTGTTCCTTAACTGGTTACAGCTCTGGAAGCGTTTTAAAGGAGATGAAGACGCTCCAGAAAGTCTGGGCAAAAGCAAGGAATATAATGTTGATATGATTCCGAAGGTACATCCATAAGTGCAATACTTTCGTTATGTTTATTTTTTCTTAATTAAGAGATTATGAATTTTGAAATATCTGTGATTATTTTGAGCTTTTATGTGTTTCGGTAGTTCATGATGGCAAATGGTCTTTTGGTCCGTGCTTTGATCCACACGGATGTTACGAAGTATCTTAATTTCAAGGCTGTAGATGGTAGCTTTGTGTACAACAAAGGGAAGGTACGGTGCCTACAAAGTTTCTCTACACAATTATTAGTAGGATTTCAGACTTATATGATAATCGTGAATTGGTGTCCAGATCTACAAAGTTCCTGCAACTGACGTTGAAGCGCTGAAATCTACACTTATGGGTTTGTTTGAAAAGAGGCGAGCACGCAAATTCTTTATATATGTCCAAGACTTCGAGGAAAATGATCCTAAATCTCATGAAGGCTTAGATTTGAACACAATTCCTGCAAAAGAGCTCATTGGGTACACATCTTTTCCTCATTATCGACTGTTGGTTAACACTGTTAATATACATTCTACTCTTTCTCTTGGTGCAGGAAATATGGTCTTGAAGATGACACGATTGATTTTATTGGTCATGCACTGGCACTCTATACTAGTGATAGTTATTTAGAAATGCCAGCAATAGATTTTGTGAAGAAAATCAGGGTGCGCTCATGTTTATCTATATTTTTACTTTAATTTCCACTATGATATTCTTTTAGAATTACACACTCATAGTGTACTAACCTTAATTCTTTGTTTATAAGACATCTTCATGATCTATTAAAGTAATTGTTTATCAGTCTTGATAATCACAAACATCATCTCGTTATTAATTAATTTGGTTTTTGCAACCTTAAAGCTTTATGCAGAATCCTTGGCACGTTTTGAATCAGGATCGCCTTACATTTACCCAATGTATGGTCTTGGAGAATTGCCACAGGTTGGTCCTCATATCTCATTTTCATGCAAATTTTCTTAAGTTTGCTTTGGTACATGTATTGAGAGTGGGGGTTGTACAGGCATTTGCTCGATTAAGTGCAGTTTATGGGGGGACTTACATGCTTAACAAGCCAGAATGTAAGGTATATTATCATTCCCATTATCTCTGTATAATTATCTAATTATTGGATTGTGTTAGTAACAGTGAGAACATGTGGCTTAAAATTCGTTCTGTTCAGTTTTAAGTATTGGATTCATGGAATTACAGGTAGAATTCGATGAAAGTGGGAAAGTGATTGGTGTCACCTCTGAAGGAGAAACTGCGAAATGCAAAAAAGTTGTATGTGATCCATCATATGTACCCGATAAGGTAATTAAGCGTTTAGTAAGCTGAATTATGACAGTGATAATCTCAATAATTGATTTCCCCAGAAAATGGCTTGATACAGGTTAACTATATTAATAACGGGTCAAACAGGTGAAATAGGTTACATTACTACAAAGGGTTCAGACTCCAAAGTCTCGTAAAGTGTACTGAAATGTTTACATATTCAAATGCTTACGACCTCATAAACCGAAACATTGATTATTTTATAAATAAATAAATAAATGTTATCAGTGGTAGTCAACTTGACATACACATTTTGACCCGAACCTATTTTGACATGTTAATATGTTATCCAACCCTGTGTGGTCCGCCCTTTGTAGATTAGCTCTATGATAATTCATTTTTGGATTCAACTGTTTAAGTTGGAGCCGATATGTGAAACAGGTCAACAAGGTCGGGAAAGTTGCTCGAGCCATATGTATAATGAGTCATCCCATCCCAGATACCAATGATTGTCACTCTTGCCAAGTGATTCTTCCACAGAAGCAACTTGATCGTAAATCAGATATGTATGTTTGATATGATGAACTTATGTTTAACTCTTAGCCATCACAAATTTTATACATTCATGCATCTCTTACAATTATTGCCATTTATTAGTTAATAGTACACTCTATGGTTAAATCAAGGGTCTAATACAATTACTGATCTTGTATCACTTCAGGTATCTATTCTGTTGTTCTTATGCACACAGTGTGGCTCCACAAGGCAAGTTTATTGCTTTTGTCACAACAGAGGCCGAGACTGACGACCCTGAGAGTGAATTAAAGCCTGGTGTAGATCTTCTAGGACCCGTGGATGAGATCTTCTATGAAACTTATGACAGATATGAGCCCACAAATGATGCTGAAGCTGACAGCTGCTTCATATCAACTGTAAGTAGTCCTGTACTTAATAGCATGTATTGATTTTTAAGATGGTAAAGCCCATTTTATGCATGGGTGAATTTGGTTTCTTTTTTTTCTGACAAACGGTTCAAATAAAAGAAAATTAACTTATATACAAAAAGGTCAAATGGTTGAGTTGAAAGTCGCCCAAAGTCAAATTTTAATGCATACAACCTACTAACTTGTTTTAATTCAACGATTCATATGTAGATTACATTAAAATACTGTTTCTTAATCAAAATTAATGCGTTATTATTTATATAAATATTGGAAGTTTTAACGAAGTTTATACATCCATTCACTTTTTTGGCAAATTCTAGTGCTTCAATTAAACTGGTATATTTTGCAGAGTTATGATGCAACGACTCACTTTGAGACCACAATGAAGGATGTTCTCGCCATCTACACCAAAATAACTGGAAAGGTTTGCTTTTATACATCCACCTTAACTAAGAAATGTTTTTCTGGTACACTATTTTCACCACCGTGTTGTGGGGGAGTTTGGATTGAATGGAATCTGATTATTGCGAACTTAAGTAGCAGTACTCATTTTTCAATGCTCGAAAACTTCTGCTTTTGATCAAATAATCGGTTTATGATAGTGAGCATAGACGCCGCAAATAAACTAATTATCCAGTTATGAAAGTATAAGTCCCATTTCACATGTCATATATAGATAACAAAAATGTAAATGCTAGTGACTTTTTATCTTAAGTTCCATAAACAATCACAACCGTGACACTAAAATCTAACTGGTTACTACTTTAAAACAGCATAGGCACATCCAAGCACTATCTTTTACGACTCAGTTTCATTTGCAGCTATTCTCACATAATCCTATTTTAAACGCACATATAAACACCCCCTATGACAGAATACAAGATCTATTGGAGTCAAACATGATTATATGCATATGACAAAGGATGCATATGAAAATGATGCTTTAAGCCAATTGAACATAGTTGCAATTCCTCACTGTAAAAACCATCCAAATTCCTTTGTGTAAGATGACTATCCTTGAAAGCTTAAGGCACTTTCCTGCTCTCATCGCGTGTCTCTAAGTAATGTGCTTTCGTATTGTTTTGCTTAAAGCAGTTCCAAGCCACTTAGATATGTTCGATTTTTAAGCATTCTAATACATGATTTTCTTTGTGCTCACGAAGGAACTTGACCTTACCGTGGACCTGAGCGCTGCAAGTGCTGGTGTTGTTGCCGCTGAAGAATAAGTTTGTTACATAACAACTTCTCGGCTACTGAGCACCATTTTTTGGAGAGCTTTCTTTAAGAATTACAATGCGGTTACAATATGCTATTAGTTATTCGTTTGAAAATATTACTTGATGATCTATACATCATGCTATTGTTCCATTCTGAGATCACAAGAAAATAATGGTTCTAAAATAGTACTAATAATGCTTTGTTCCTGATATGTTACCTTTTAGACTATCTTTTTTTTATTACTCATTTAGTGCCAAGTATTTTCCACGTACTTAGACGAAAATGACCATGTGTAGGAGCATCAAGTGTTTTCAAATCCATATACTAGCCTAGTGTTGTAATCAAGTGGTTGTTAAATTCAAGTCAGGTCAGGAATAATGGTTGTTAACTTGGTGAGTATTGAGTTTGTCGTTCAAAAAATATATAGGAGATGCACTGTGTCGAGATTGGTCCAATTCAAGCCCGCATCAAATTCATCTAAACTTTACACTATTAAACTAGAATAAATATATTAAATGTATATAACAATTCGCGGTGGAGCAAACTTCAAAGACTTTAAAAAAATATTATTACTTTAGCACATTTAAAAATAGTAACAGTTTATTCCTTAAAAAAAAAAAAAAAAAAAAAAAAAAACCCTGAACTTCTTAATATTTATAACTTTTTTATATAACAAACTTTATTTATCAAATATCTAACAAATCTCTAACGGTTTCTTTATTAAAAAAATTACTGTAAAAAATGTCTCTCGATAACGAGCAAAACAAGCCCAATATTGATATATTTTTTATGTATGCACGGTTTTATAAAAATGTTGAAGTTTAATACGTATATATATAGTTTTTAAATAAAAGAACTTTCAAAATGCACCCTTAACCTATCAAGTGACTTTAAAAATTATCTTAAACTTTTTTCAAACTATAAGAGCCAAAGAAATACAACTCTATAAAAGTTTATATACGGTATAATTCTTTTGTTTATATAGTAAAGCTTATTTACCAAATATATAACAAATATCTAACGATTTACACCACTTAAAATGCCTCCGCATTACCAAAAAAAAAAAAAGAAAAAAAAATCTAATATTAATATACTTTTGACATACGTGCACTTTTATTTAAAAAAGTTGAGATTTAGCATATATTTTTTTTTTAAAAAAAAAAACAAAGTTATCTAGCAGATTTTAATTATAAATATATAACCGAGCATGCCGCATATTACAAACAAAACGAGCCCGAAACTTTAATTAAAAGAGTTTGTGAAATTTGGTGCAAAACCCCGCTGCAACGCGGCGGGTACCTTCTACTTCTTTTTTTACAATTCTTACTTACGAATATAAATTTTGTACCGGTTTTTATTTGTATTAATCAAAGTCAACAGCATGAGTATAAATTGAGTGGTGTTTTCATATTTCCACGCAGACTTTGATTACTGCAACCCAAAGATATACTAATAATCAAGTTTTATGGTATTTAAGAATGGAATTTTAGTTATGATTTGTGATTATTTAACGGTCAAACTAATCAAACATGAAAAAAGAAAAAGAAAACATAATGATACCACTTTAGTAAGGGTGTTTGTTTCATTAAGATACTTTGGGTCTGAATCTGACTACCACATCTTAATGTTAAGAGGTAGTTATAAAGTTTGAATTTGAATGAGATAATATTGTTTATTTTTTTATAATTGTCTGAATAGTTTTAATTTTTTTTAAGTATATATTAAACGATATCAATACAATGAATAAATAACTTGTATAAACATGAAACAAAATATTTTTATAAATTTAATACAATAATAAATCATTAAATAAGAGGCAATAAGAGTGTTAAGAGGCAATAAGAATTTACCATCACATCTAATTAGATAAGGGGGATAACCTCTTATCGCGTTGGAAAGGAAAAAAACAAACAACATTTGCCTCTTACCTTGTCTGATTGACAAGTGGTAAAAGGCTATAAGAGCTTTATTTAAAAAAAACAAACAAACCCTAATAAAAAAAATTAGAGAACATCAAACTATTCATTCCATTATAAAAAAAAATTACATAATTCTACAACATTTATCACTGGTAAATAAAATTATCGCAACATTTACTTTCTCCACAAATGATACCCTTAAGCTTATTAATAACTAGAAATTTGAATGACTTAGGGTGCGTTTGGTATCCGGAAATAGGAATTAGGGAATGAATTTGCATTCCAATCATGTGTTTGTTTAAGATATAAATCTTTCAAATATGAGAATGAATGGTATATATGTTTCATATACCACTAGCAGGGTCCCCGCGCGATCCAGCTGCGGGCACCATGTAATTTAATTTTATTCGGCTAATAATTTATTTTATTTGTACATTAATTAGTTTTTTATGGCAAAAGTTTGATTAAATTTTGCTTAGTTTGTATTATTTTATTTATTATTTATTTATTTATTTATTTTTAGTAGTTTGCTTGGTTTGTACAATATGTGAACATATTTTAATTTATTATGTTCTTTTTGACAATAAATTTATGGATATCTAAAATTTCGTTTAGCTCGTGTCCGTTCGGGCTCGAGCCCGTTTTACCCGTGCCCATTCGGGCTCGAGCCCATTTGGCCCATTGCCCGTTCGGGCTTGAATATTTGTATAATATGCTTTATTATTTGTATTAGTGACATTTAATGCTGGAATTGTGTTTAAGTTGGTTGTACAATATGCTTGATTATTTGTATTTCTTATGTAAGGGGTGTTTAATAAGTGCATTAATTATATTTATTGACCAGTTAATTAATTGTATTTAATGTACATAATGATTTATTTATTGTATTTAATGTTAGTATTAATTGTATGTTAGAATTAAACGAGTTGGGAAACCCTCGCGTTGCCGCGGGGTGTTTTCCCAAAGAAGTATTTCATGTTGTATTTTGTAAGTGCTGTGGATTCTAAATGTGTGTAACAAAATTGTAAAAGCAGGAAAAGTGTGATAGTTGTCGCCACACTTAATACTTCCATGCATTAGCTGTGTAAATGTTGTGCAAAAAATAAGGCGCACATAAAGTGATATAAATCTTTTTCGTAGCGTTAATACATACCTAACTTTAAAGTTTAAAGTCATGATTCCTAATGACATAAATATATCCATAGTTAACAAATTTACAAATATACTAACCTATATGCCTAAGTGCAGTTGCAATATTTTTCATAATGCGCAACTGCAGCTTGATTCTTTGCGCCAAATCTATCAAAAGTTGTTGCCAAATGGTTGTGCCTTTGCTGACTTTAACCTGAGAACATGCAATTCCAAACACATCGTAAGTCAGTTTTGGCTTCAATCTTCAGCGGGTAAGATCGTTCAAGAGTTTTAAAAGCATAGTATAAATTCATATACTTGTCTTTAGCTACTAACATGTCCATCTCATATCTTAAGTGCAATGCCAAAATGGTCCATTAAATTCATCAATTTCATTAAACAGTTAATATGCAAGTTCAACGCACTAAAATTTACACCTAAGATAAAAATGTAACCTACAATTGGTAAGTATTTTAGTTGATATTAGATAAAGATGTGTTTGGTGCCTAAATTGTGTGTGAAAATCCTTATGTAAATGTGACTGTACTTTTTTAGCACCTTTTATCCTTACTGTAACCACTTAACACTTTGTCGTCAAATTTTAATTTATTTTCTTTTTATCTTGTTACATGTAAATTAGTTCTATGTTGCTGCTATAAACAACTACTGATGAGCAGAAAAGAAATCGTAAAAAAATTATATGATCTATTATTTGTTTAAGTAAGTATCTTTTTAAACAACTTGACACCAAAAAAAGCGATATTCAGTAATTAGTACAGGTGAAAGACACAGAAACATGTATACATACAATTACTGTTACTCCTGCGGACTTAAGTTACAAATCCATCACTTGGCAAGAATGACAATTATTGGTATCTCCTCTTCTGGCGCAATCTACAATCAAACCAAGATGGCATCACCAACCCCACAATAATACCAGTTCATTAAAAAAAACTAATTTACAAATAATTCTACACGGTTTGCAAGAACAAATATAAGCGGCAACAGGACAACAGATTGTTGTCTATGTGACCCGACTTCAATATTTGCATTAACAATAATATTTTTAAGTGCTTATAATGTCGAAAGTTAAATAACTAAATAATTGAATAATCAAAAAGGATCTTCACCTATTGTACCAGGACAGAGGCAATGTGTCATTAAGCGACATGTGGATATGCGAGGATTCATGCAAATTATTTACTCAAACGACACAAACGTTTTAGCACCCAAAAGAAAACATTAAAGTCTAAAACTGCTACCAATTGACTAATAAAATGTTCTACTTGATAAAAAGGAGTCCACAAATTTTTCACGGCAAAACTTATGAGAGAAAAAAAAAACATGCGTAAAGCATAAAATGGAAATGCATAATTGCAATTGGAAGCTGAGTAACTACCTGATATTATCCCGGTTGCTCTTATAAGATCTCTAGCAATTCCTATTGTCAGTTTCGGTATGCAAGAACTGAGTTCCTCTAGAAATTCCTATTGTCATTCTCATTCTGAGTGGCCATTTCAAGTGATGCGTAGGGATTGCACCAGGCTTTACCTCTCGAAAGATCTCGAGAAGCTTGCAACCCCCACCAGGCAGTGTACCTGATCGATGTAGTATAGTATAATGACAAGTACCGGGGGATTGATCGTTCAGCTAGGAATAGTGTCGCTAGGATTAGAAAACCTAAAGACTAGGTTTAGAGATGAGGGATGATTCTTTTTGTGTTTTTATATTTTTATGAAAGCAAGTAAAAATCTCTGGTTTGAAGGAGTTGGGCGGAATTAGTTGCTAGTCAACTAACCCAATACTAAAGATGTAATCAAAATAAAATACTAGAAATGAAAATAAACTAAATTATACTAAAGTTGTGAGCAATATATGGGAGAATTGTGTTTACTTAGATTTCACTACTCCATAGACATCTTTTACATGTTAATTACTTGTTACAGTTGCGTGGATGACGGATTGTATTCCTTAATACCATTCATGGGGTGGCGTACTTACTTCCCCAATCCTATGAGCGCCTACTTCACTCTTATGTCGAGCCGGCTAAGAAGCTCCTAACATGGGATCATTAGAATTTGCTCATGCATTAAATACAACCAATAAAACCTATTACACATCGGTTCATGTTTCCTAAGATGTTCAAGCATGTTACACAATGGAGATCTGCCAGTTTTCTTAAGCCTAACATTGAAATCATTCATCCATTACATCTATAAACAAGTAATCAACACATAATTAACATCTAGGTTCCATTACATCTAAGCAAACACAAGATAGATCTAGCCTAGCATGTTGAAATCAAGACAAGCACAAGATAAATTCAAACAACACATAGACATATTGAATGAATTAAGAGAAGACTTATCTCAATTGAACATGAAAGGATTCAAGGAGTGAAAACCCTTGAAAATACTGTAAAATATGACCTAGGGTTTACAAAGTCCGGCCCTAGTATTCTCCACACAAGTTCCTCCTTTATGAATGAAAAATAGAAAACTATATATAGATTTTGATAGGTGACGGCGTCAAGAACAAAAGTCTGACGCCGTCATCTCGCCGCCAAATAGTTTCTCGGACTGCCTAGATCTGGGTCTGACGCCGTCATGTATACTCCTTATGCAGGCCGTCACCAAAAATACTCTTGACGCCCTTGTTGTGACACCTTCAGGTTTTCACTGGGTCGTCATGGATTTTACTCTTGACGCCGTCATGATCTTCTTCTTGACGCCGTCAGGTACTGTTCTCAGCATGGAAAATTAAGTCTTTGCCGTTTTCTTCATTTTTATGCTCCAAAAACGTTCGAATTGCTTCCTTTTCCAGAATTCACTCCCAAACTACCTAAAATCACAAAAGAAACGATTTAGGGCAATATTTGATCAAATAAATTCAATTCCAGGCTTAAATGACCCCGTAAAAGTGGTTCATTTTTCGCCTCATCATATACCCTTACACTTGAGATTTGCTTGTCCTAAAGCAAATGCGCTTTTATTCTAATCAAAATACAAGTTAGGGGTCATTTAACACTAATATAAAAGTAATTACGACAAATAATCGTTCCACTAAAGACCAAAGACAAGCACGGAGGTCATACACTAGCACCTCACAAATAGTGTTTAGATACTCACATCTCTCGGGTGTAATAAAGTAATATCACAATATGGAAACGGAAAATATCTCTCACTACTTGTCATAGCAAAATAGATTACCATAGGCTTGGGAAAGGATCAAACCTCCACCACATGGTGTAAGCACCTAGGATAAACTATCAAAGAGGTCTTTTAAAGGGTTGTAACGTTAGGTGTAGGGATATGGAATACACGGTTTTGTTGGATATAGGCAGTCTTTACTGGTGGCGAGTTAACAATCTTGGTTAATTACATGTACAATATGGCGTTGCTAAGCCAAGACTAGACTCGACTTAAGCTAATAAATGAAAAATAACAAAAACATAAAATGAACATAGAATGAAAAAAGATGGTAGTCCGTATGTTTTTTTTTTTTTCTTTTTTTTTTTTTTTTTTTTTTTTTTTTTTTTTTTTTTTTGCATACACTCTTACCCTACCATCCAAAATAATACATCATAGGGAATGAAAATTCCCCTTACACTTGAATTTTTACATACTTTACAATAAACTAATCTAATGACTCGAATTAAGAAAATCAAAACACTTGGAGTACTTTTAAGATTAACGCACATATGGGGGTAATAATATGATGTTCTTCCCCATTACTCCATAACATAAGTACTTTACCCATGAGTCCCAATCGTCCCAAAACAATATGTACAAGGATATGACTCGACTTAGCAACCATGTAATCAATTAGATAATTAACTTAGGGTTTAACAAATAACAATAATGCACTAAAGATGAGTGCATACACGGAAGGCTAAGGCGATTTGGGTGTACATTTAAGTGGGTTGTAACAAATTCTTTCTTTAAGTAAAATGCTTAAAGTTAGAAACGAAAGGATAGGCTTGGAGGGGTGTACTAGGGGTTTCGTGTACTAAAAATGAGTACAACGCTAATGGTGTGTGTGGAAAACTAGAAGGGGGGTTGAATAGTTTACCGCATTTTAAATCCTTTTTAACTTGAATATCCTTTAAAAACTTTACGTTTGCTTAAAGATATAAACACAACGTTATATGTTTGATTCTTTGAAAAGCTTTTCATGTGAATAACTATTCTAACTTTACTTGTTTCATACTTTGAAAAGCTTTACTTGTGATGATCCTAACTTTGCTTGTTTAGTTCTTTGAAAAGCTTTACATTTGTTTAAAGATATAAACACAACTTTACTTATTTAATTCTTTGAAAAGCTTTATATGTGATTAGCTATTCTAACTAAAAGACAACATGTAATAAGCAAAGATAAAGAAAGAAACGATCAAACTACAACACGATTGTTTATCGTGGTTCGGCTACAAGGACTCTTTTTCCTTGCCCTACATCCACGCCCCGAGTTTCCAACTCAAGAGTTATAAGCACTAATCAACAAGCTCCTTTCACCGGCGGAGAAAACCTTTACAACGTCGCTTACACTTTTACCGACACTAAGCTAGATGTCGAGTTCTTTTACACGGGTACAACCACTCCCATCGTCGCTTACACTTTTACCGACACTAAGCTAGATGTCGAGTTCTTTACCAAGGGTACAACCACTCCCGTTAGTTCTTTTACAAGGTTACAACAACTCCCGACACACTACGTATTTTGAGGCCTAAAATACTAACCATTCACTTCTACATACATGACACAAATGAGGTATAAACTACCAAAGCTTAAACATGACCAAGCTAACAAGACATACAACTTTAAAGTTGAAGCTTGTAACTTCTTGAATGATCTTGTGAAGTCCCTTGCTACATAGGAGAGTCACACAAGTCAAATGTTACTGAGTTAGTTTTAGAGAGTATATGAAAATATGTCCTAAAGGGGTGACTCAAAACTAACAAATGGTTTGGTATTTATAGCAAACCATTCTGCAAGTCTGGCGGATCAGGCGGAACCCTCAGATGGGTTCCGCCCGTGTACCCCCAGGGTTCCGTCAGGGCTGCAGTTGGTTTTGCAATAAATCTTCCAAACCAAACAAGGTCACATCTCATTATACCTAGTCAAACACAAGACTTGCAAGCAAACATATGGTTAGTCAAACACTCTTTCTTACCATAAATGTATATTGACAAAGCTTGCCCTAAATGTTATGTGACATTGCTATTTTAAGAAATAAATGTGATGTGACAAGACACTTTCTAATTTAAGAAATAAAAACAATGTTTTGTTTAAAAGGAAATGTAAACCTTAGTTAAACAAGACTTAAACACTTAAAGTGATGATTTACTTATAGCTAAACTTCATACTTTGTCATTAACAAAACTTAGCCAAGATCGTAAAATATAAATAACGTTTTTAGGCGATATTTGTATTAACAATCTCCCCCTTTTTGTTGATGACAAAACATAAACTTTATTTATAAGTAAGTCACTAGTTTTAGTGTTAAGTCTTATAAAGTTAGTATAAAAACTTGTTTTTGCAAAGATGAGGTGATAAGCACAAGTTTATATAAATTCTCCCCCTTTTTGGCGAAACAAAAAGAAGAGTAGCGAAGCGGAAGTAAGAAATTGCTCCCCCTTGGATGATACTCCCCCTAAATGGAGTGCCAAGAGAGGAGACGTGGATTTTGAACCTACAAGAAAAAGGTTAGTTGTCGCACAAGACAAGTTATGAAAGCATTTCATGTGTAAAACACAACTAAGAGTTGTGGAGCGGAATAATGTCATACTCATGCTCCCCCTTGAATATTTCTCCCCTAAATGGAGTATCAAGGAAGGAAAACATGGATAATGATCCTACAAAAAAAAAAGTTAGTTTCTAACACACAAGATATATGTATGCTACCATAGCAAGGAATAGTTCACTCATCATACCCAAATGGTAAACAAACAATGCAAACCTTGTAGTAGAATGAAATTCATTTCATGTAAAATTTTGACTCTTAAAAAGTCAAAGACAAGAAATTTTGATGACACCATCCTACTTCTAAAAATAAAGAAAAACTAAAAATAAACTAAGAACATGAAAAGCTACAAGGAAATCATCATTTTCCTTAATGAGAAACATTTTCCAAAAACAAGGCTAAGATTGTTTAAGGATGAAAATGTGTGTTGGAGGTTGTAGCGGGCTTTATTTTGAAGGTTGAAATGATGACACGGTTTTGGTTTGTTGGTTTAAATGGGAAACATTTTCCAAAGAAACGATTTTGTTTCATTTTGGAGACTCTAAGGTTGAGGTGTGTGAGACAAGGATTGTAGACGATCCAAAATGTGGTTTAGGATAAACCTCATTTCTTCGGATAGCTCACGAATTTCCATTCGACATCCTTCACTAATGTGAGCGGTTCTTACGCATTGTCCGCAACCATGGCGAGGAAAGTTTGGTGGAAGAGTGGTTTGGTTTGTTGGTGGTGGATGGTTTGAACTTGAAGGAGCAAAGGTGGATGGTTGAGAGGTGTTTTTGCTTCCTTCATTAGTTGATTGTAGCGTTGTTTGTAAAACCGTAATATGGTTGATTTGAGAGTCAACCATACGTTTGAAGGCATGAAGGTGGTTTAAATGAGTGTCAATCTCATCATTAAGGTTTGGAGGTTTTTCCCATATGGATGCTTCTATTTTCTTATAAGAAGAAAGTAGAGATTCAAATTGTTGGGAAGAGTCTTGTGGTGATGGTTGTTGTTGTTGTGGTTGTTGATTTTGAACAAAATGGCGAAAGCTTGGTTCGCCGGAAGGATTGCCATGAAGGTCTTTGTAAATTGGGTGAAACACAAATGATTGTGAGTGGGTATGTCCTTGATCATTTGGAAAAATGGATGGTCTAGCATAACGGTAAGCTAACCGTTCTATCATTGAGGGTTGATGGGGTTCATCATCTAGTTGCTCACTAGATTGTTGTTGGGTTTCCATTTGAGCAATGGTGTCAAAGAGTGATAAGGATTGTGGACTTGATGATTTGGGTGATAGGTCTTCTAATGTTTTCAAATAAGGTAGTGGTGATGTTGGAGGTGTATGGAAAAGTTCCATTGGTGAAATTATTGGTGATTGAGGTGATGAAGTTTTAGTTGGTTGAGCTTGTTGAGAAGGTGATGTTGAATCACATGAAGGTCTAGTAAATGAAGGAATGGTGGCTATGTTTGTGTAGCAATGTGTTGGAGAGGGTGTTGGAGTATCAAGATTAAGCAAGTCTTGAAAGGTGATTACATTGGTATTACGATGTGTTGGGGATGATGTTGAGGTAGTGAGATTAAGGAAATCTTGGATAGGTGAAGAAATGTTAAGAGAAGCATCACTTGAAGAAGATGAGCTTGACTTGACGGTTTTGTTGAAGCAACAAGGTTTAACACTAATCCTAGTGGTTTTTGAGAAGGATTTTGATGACTCGAATGATGTGTTGGATTTAGTCATTTCAAAGGTGTGGTTTTGATGTTTTGAGAGAAGAAGTTTTAATGGTGATGGTGTGATTTGAATTGTTGCAAAACTTTCAAATTTATAGGGTGGAGGAGATGTTGAAATGGGTGTTTGGATTTGATGTTCTACCACTCAAAGATTGAGGTTTCAAATGATTTACAAAGTTTTCATGAACATGTCAAATCATTGCATGTCAATCCAATGGAATAAGGTGGAGTGAAAGACCAACATATGCACTCAATGCTTTGTGATCATGGGATGTGATTTGGTTGAAAATGTTTCAATGGTTTGAAGGATCCTTTAAAAGGGTTCCTTGGGTTAGTTATGTTTGAATTTGAATTTTTGGAGGGAAGTGGCTTCCTAATTGTTTTAGTGAGTGAGAGTTGTTCTAATATGGTTATTGGAGTTAATGAAATATGTTTCTCACTTAGGATAATGGTTTTGACACTTTACAAGTTTTGGACTTAAGAAAAATGACAAATTTTCTGCAGGTGTCTGGCGGAACCCTCGCGGTACACAGGCGGAACCCATTTGAGGGTACCGTCTGGTCCGTTGGGCCAATTCTGGGTTTCCCAGAAAATACACTGGCGGAACCCAATTTTGGGTACCGTCAGATCCGCTAGGGCTAAAAAATGAGGCAGTCCGCGATTTTGACCCGTGAGACGATTTTCAAAATTTTCGAAACTCCTAAAATCAAAAAGATAATGCATTTCTGGTTAGGCAATGCAAAAATTAGACACGTAAACATACATATCATAGGACTTTGACCTTGAGGTCGAGGATTTCACTATACTTAGTAAGAATTGCCATAAGCATAAAAAATTAACAAACACCTTAAACATTGTCATTATGCATAAAAGCTCATACAAACATAATCCAACAAACATACTGAAACATGAAAGTGAAAAACAATACAAATCACGTAATTTAACACATAAAAGGTTCTAAAACAATCATAAGCCAAACACTCCTTAATCTTCTCACAACCGGTCTATCTTCTTATTGAGCTTGCTTAGGTACCTTCCAAAGCATTTGAACATTCATTTGGTTTGCTTGAACTCTTCGGATGCATTGTCAATGACGAGAAGTGCTTGAAGGTATTCTAAAGGAGGTAACTTAGAGTTAGGAAGTTTATCGTCCTCGCTCATGTTGGATGATGATGATGATGGTGTAGGTGAGCGAGTACGTTCGCCCTTACCCTTGAAAACTCGTTTATCACTTAGAGGAACGAAAATGTGAGGAACGAGAGAATAGTCAAGGCGCATTCCATTATCGTTAGGAGAATGGGTGAGATTGCTCTAAAAAGGCGAGTAAGAAGCATTCCATATGGAAGAGCGGTTGTTCCAACTAAGGATATGTCGGCCATTCTTTTGGCTAGGTATTAGGCTAAGTTGAATGGTTGACCAGTGGAAATGCTATAGAGCATGTAGCAAAGACATGTGTTGATATGATCTCTATTTCCTATGGTACTTATGACGTTAGCTCTAAGAATTTCTTCCCACTTCTTAAATTGTGGTTTAAGCTCATTGAGCTCCATACCAAAAGGATCCTTATCCACAATATTCCCCGAACGATTCTTTCTTGTGGTAGAGGTTCTAACGAAGAGATGTTCCTTAATTGTTTCCTTACTAACTAGAGGGTTGTCGTATGGATAAAAACGCTCAATAGAATCAAGACTTGAAATGGGCCACTTATCCGTGTAGAGACAAGTTCCCTCATTTGGGACACCAAGAATGATAGCTAAGTCTTTTAAATCTATGTAATGTGGTGTTTGATTGGTTGTGAAGTTTAATGATATCTTACCAACGACACTTGTGGAAAGGTTTACGGTTGCATAGAATTCTAAGATGAACCTAGGACAAATTGGCTCATCTATATCAAGGAGACAATCAAAGTTGATTGCGGCAAAGTTTTGGCGAATGGATGTTCCTTCTAGAAAGGATGGATCAATGGTTCCACCTTCGTGAACATAGCGTTTTTCTAGTGCCTTAAAGGTTTCTACTTGAACATTGTTGAGACCTTTGGTCATATGGTGTTTGGGCATGTATTTAAGGGTTTCCTTGTGATCGGATCTATTTGCGTGAGGCATGTTGATTCCTAGAAAACACAAAATTATATGTTAATGAATTTTAATAGTGTGGATGTTCTAATATATTCCTATATGCAAACAATGTGGAGACTTGGTTATCTTGACTCATTTTGATTCCCAAATTATTTTGTCTTGCAAGTTTTGTTATAAAAACAAAAGATAACCAACATTCTCCTAATTGAATATGTCTTCGATTGAATGTACCCGAAAATACATATTAGTTATGTATCCCCTTTAGCATTCAAGAGATAGTATGTAAGTGATGTTTTAATGATGTTTTTCATTTGTTTTAACAATGTGGTGATGAATCATGTTCTAGTCTTGGATTGCGATTTTTGAAAGACAATGCACTTGGTGTGTTTGGCAAATCAAAGTAACAATAAAAGGAATACAATTTTTTAACTAATGGATGACATGATTGGCTAGCCACCAAGTTTTTCATGAATCAAGAAGTTTTATGCATAAACCCTAAGATTCTAGTTAATGAATGTAAATAAGAATGTTATACTTGAATCAAAAATGCAATTGTGATTGGAACACTTACAAAGTTAGTTGGATTTGAAGAGATTGGATTGAAAGCCCTAAATTTCGCGTGGTTATGTGTTTTTGAGAGGGTGATGGCTATTTGAAAGTGAATGATTAAGTTAAGAGGGTGTTTGGTTTTGAATTTAAGAATAAAACATTCTGTAGCTTTGGCGGACCAGGCGGAACTAAAAATAGGGTTTCACCCGTATGGTCTGAGGGTACCGTGGGAGCTGCAGGGAAAATTCAAAAAGGGATTGTCTTGATTTTTGTGGTTTTATCCTAATGTTCAAAACTAAGGTTTTAGGTCTTATGAGTCTTTGACTAAGCCTAGGGATGATGAATGCTTCTCATTCAAGAGGTTTTGTGAAAACGTTGATAGAATGGTTAATGTTGTAGACTTTCTTAGTTAAGACGTTCCTCAATGAACGTTTTTACCAAGACGTTGATGATGGATCACAATATGTCAATTAAGAACATAATGGATTGAGTTGCCGCTGAAGTCGATGCTTCCTTTGTTGAAGAGATAACAATGTTGATAAAAGAATTCCATTGTTGACGTGTATATGCTTGTTCAAGCGGAGCTTGTTGATGTGCTTCTCCATTCAAAACTAATTTGAGAACCTTACATGTTTTGGAGAATCATTGGGTAAGTATAAAAGTGCAAGTACCACTTGTGCTTTTCTTATCAACTTATTACCGCCATAATTCCATTTGGCATACACTATGATTTCTATTCCCGTTCTTTTGGGATACCATAATCTTAGTTGTGTAGTACCTTACGATGTATCCAAACAAGCTTAATTAAAGAGTTGTTTAAGGCTCTTCTTTAAAACGAGCACATAGACAAACACTAAACATAATGTTGGATCTAATTGTTATGAGAACAAGTAGTCTTCCGAACATTTCTCTACGTTTAGTTTTACCTACGGATTTACTAATCTCATTCTTGATAAGTCATCAATAACTTAACCATTGAGAACAAGAGAGTAACTAGGAATGTCTTTAAGTTAAAATCCCTTGCTTTTGGAGCTTGCTTTTATTATCAAAACGACTTTCAAATATTGACACTTATAATCACATGATTACTTCTATTTCGTTTCCCTAGTTGTTTTACTCTAAATTCCAAAAACTGTTTTTGTTGAATTTGTTTAGACACAACTATGACCTATAAATCAAGTTTTATAACTTATGTCAATTTTGCTTGATACAATATTTGACTCAAGGTGAGAAGATGTTATTTTGTACTTTTATTCTTAATGTTTTACACAACATTCTTGTCTTGTCATCATTGTACTTTCGACTAAGTCATCATCTACCAAAGATGATATCTTAGAAGCAGGAGATTACTCGTTAAATGTTATATTCAACGACTCCTCGACTCTTTGGGTTTTCTTACTTAAGACACTGTGAACTCTACTTGTTTTGAAAAAGTCCAAGATGTACAACATCATAAGACTAAGTGTCACAATTGATGTGTAAATCCTAGATGTTGAAAACTCATTTTCTTCCACACATTCTAATGTATGCTAATGTGATTTATTTCACCTTGTGTGTTTTATGAGAGATTATCATAAAGGAGTGATCGAAGAAAAACACAATTTAAGACTCAAAGTATGGTACTTGAGAATGTTGTTTAACAAAGGTTTGTTTTGCAAGCATCTCAAAAGTGTTAGACATTTTAACACTTAGGAAATTCTTAGTTAGCTTACTTGTAAGCAAGAGTTGAGTGAGACTCACTCAAGAGTTTCTCGTGTTTATCTCTTGATGGTTAAAGAACCAAAGCACCTTATATCTCCTACTAGTACTAATGACAAAATTCCTTGTTGCATAGAATCTAACCTTAGTTTTTACTAATAGCAAGTAAACACTTTTAGAGTATTACTAATAACACATATTCCAACACATAATGCTAGAAACAAGAGACAATCAAAGTCAAGTTGAAGTAATGCGTACCTTTTAAATTGCATAGAGATGCTATCAAGAGGATAAACACAACGCGTAAAATCTTGGTTTGACGACACGCTTTGAAACTCAATTACTCATATATCCAAGAAGGTTAGACAATCATATAAAAACATAGATCATGATAATCTTAATTCTTTTATCATGAGTTTCTATTAGAGATTGAATTATCTCTAAATCTCTCTTCTAGGTTTGACAAGTTTTACTTGCTTTGTTTTATTAGTTAATGGTGCTTTTGAGTTAAATTCTAATCTGGTTTTATCTTTAAACAACCTTTGACTCCTCAACAATCTTTCAAGAGATTTTGAGCTTTCATCAAATTTAACTAATATTTTTCCTTTCTCATATTGCTTTTTAATCTCTTGTTTGTAATTTAGATATAATTAACATTCTAGATCAATTTCAACATTACTCACAATTCTAAACATTTTATCTTCTAACAAGATTTTCTTTTCAAAAATATTCTTAAAAGATTTTGAAGACTCGTTGTCAAGTTTAGAAAACTCTAGGATAAATTTATCAAAGCAAAAGTGTTTGGTTATAAAATGTACCTTGCTTGATGTTTTATCTAGTTGATAATCACAAACTGGATGGTTGGCTTCATCTTCATCCGTGTTATTCCATGAATCGTAAGCAAGACCACAAAGAGCTCGACATGAGTAATCATCTTCACTTACACCTTCGTTTTAAAACATTTAAACTAGTAGCACATGTATTCATCACAACTAAATGTCTATCTATTAATATTTCTAAGACTTCTAATTCATATGTGAGATCAAATTGATCATCTTTGACTTGACATATTTCTTGATGAAAGTTTAACATATTTTTCCAAATGTCGTTAGCCGTTTGACAAAAATACATTCTTTCATATTCGGTACTAAAGCTTTATAAATCATTGTTTTAGCTTTAGTATTTTTATCAAGTTTAAGATAGTTATCTTGGTTTTCAAAAACTTATTTTCTTTGATTTGAAATCACCAAAAGAAATAATGTGCCAAAGATCTTGATCAATTGATTTCACATAGTTTTCAAAATTACTTTTCTATTTAAGTAAGTTTTCTTTTTCAAATAGCGGTGGGTTTTGAATAGGTTGTCCTTCTTTGAGATTTTCAAAATCCATAGATCGATCCAAGTTTTAAAATACATTCTATTTTAAAGATCTTGAGTAACGTAGCTCCTGATGCCAATTGTGGAAAACTAAAAGGGGGTTAAATAGTTTACCGCTTTTAAATCCTTTTTAACTTGAATATCCTTTAAAAACTTTACGTTTGTTTAAAGATATAAACACAATGTTATATGTTTGATTATTTGAAAAGCTTTTCATGTGAATAACTATTCTAACTTTACTTGTTTCATACTTTGAAAAGCTTTACTTGTGATGATCCTAACTTTGCTTGTTTAGTTCTTTGAAAAGCTTTACATTTGTTTAAAGATATAAACACAACTTTACTTATTTAATTCTTTGAAAAACTTTATATGTGATTAGCTATTCTAACTAAAAGACAACATGTAATAAGCAAAGATAAAGAAAGAAACGATCAAACCACAACACGACTGTTTATCGTGGTTCGGCTACAAGGACTCTTTTTCCTTGCCCTACATCCACGCCCCGAGTTTCCAACTCGAGAGTTATAAGCACTAGTCAACAAGCTCCTTTCACCGGCGGAGAAAACCTTTACAATGTGGCTTACACTTTTACCGACACTAAGCTAGATGTCGAGTTCTTTTACACGGGTACAACCACTCCCATCGTCGCTTACACTTTTACCGACACTATGCTAGATGTCGAGTTCTTTACCAAGGGTACAACCACTCCCGTTAGTTCTTTTACAAGGGTACAACAACTCCTGACACACTACGTATTTTGAGGCCTAAAATACTAACCATTCACTTCTACATACATGACACAAATGAGGTATAAACTACCAAAGCTTAAACATGACCAAGCTAACAAGACATACAACTTTTGAGTTGAAGCTTGTAACTTCTTGAATGATCTTGTGAAGTCCCTTGCTACATAGGAGAGTCACACAAGTCAAATGTTACTGAGTTAGTTTTAGAGAGTATATGAAAATATGTCCTAAAGGGGTGACTCAAAACTAACAAATGGTTTGGTATTTATAGCAAACCATTCTGCAAGTCTAGCGGATCAGGCGGAACCCTCAGATGGGTTCCGCCCGTGTACCCCCAGGGTTCCGTCAGGGCTGCAGTTGGTTTTGCAATAAATCTTCCAAACCAAACAAGGTCACATCTCATTATACCTAGTCAAACACAAGACTTGCAAGCAAACATATGATTAGTCAAACACTCTTTCTTACCATTAATGTATATTGACAAAGCTTGCCCTAAATGTGATGTGACATTGCTATTTTAAGAAATAAATGTGATGTGACAAGACACTTTCTAATTTAAGAAATAAAAAAATGTTTTGTTTAAAAGGAAATGTAAACCTTAGTTAAACAAGACTTAAACACTTAAAGTGATGATTTACTTATAGCTAAACTTCATACTTTGTCATTAACAAAACTTAGCGAAGATCGTAAAATATAAATAACGTTTTTAGGCGATATTTGTATTAACAGTGTGGGAAAAATTAGTTGACTTAACTAGCCAAGTAATATGACTTAAATGGTCAAGTAATTATGATACGGGTTTAACACAAGGGTGATCCTAATGCCTCTTATCATGTAGTAAATCCTACTACACGAATGTAGTCTCACTAGCGGTCTCGGGATGCATCACTAACGCAAGTTCTAGAATCTAAATGCTACCGGTACACTCATAAGCACTAATAATAAATGCTTTTTCTATCAAATATAAAGGCGAACCTCACATATTTGGGTGGAAAATTTTTCTGAATGATACGGTTTTGTGCTAGTCATACAATCTCCTATCCATGAGACGCTTGCTATGGCTAAAGTTTCACTCCTAAATGTTGTAAAAAAATTTAAATTTGGCGCTAAAATTGCACTAACAAGTATTTCTCATAGTTTTATTACACATCTACTATTAAACAAACAAACTCAAGCGAAAGTGTATCTGTAAGGTATCATCATTTTACCCTCCCCTTACACTTAGGATGAACATTGTCCCTAATGTTCAAGTAAAGAATGTAAAAGTGAAATAAGTAAAACAAATGAAATCAAATACTCCCCTGATTCGCTAGGTATGGTTAATAAGGTGGCCAGGTTAGATCTTCCTCCAAGAAAATGAACAATCAAAGCTTCCCTTCCAGAATAATAATCATCTTCTTGTCATACATAGGCAACCTTGCATAAAATCGGCAGCAATCTACATATGCTAATAAAACCTAGAATACAAAGTAAGATATAATGCTTGTGGAATGATGTTTGCAGAGTTCCTGGAGATTATAAAACTAATAATTCAACAAAAACTTTAAGACTCCGTTAGAAAAACAAAACTGGTAAAATTTCCAGATTTTTACACGTGACGTCGTCAAGAGTAAACTCGTGACGCCGTCAGAAGTGACCTGCAGAAATTCTTATGTTAAGTTTCCGGAAAATTTCTGGAAAAACTTCGTCATACTTCCTGGAAAATCCTGCAAAACATCATTATGACTCGATACAAGCATTTGACTCTAACAAATACGAATATACATGTTCACTTAATATTGTGGAGAATCATGATCGGTTTTTGTTTCTTAAAAACATATTTGGGGTTTCCCCTTACACTTATCTTTTGCAAAAATACCTTTGGATGAAGTTAAGACTAAGTCAAACAACAAGGTAAAGTATTTTCACCATTTTAGTTTTGAAACATGATCTACCAACAATAAAAATAAAGCATGCATACGGAAGCAAATAACAAACAAACACAATAAAAATCACACAAATCATGGGTTGCCTCCCAAGAAGCGCTTTTCTTTATTTACGAGTCTTGTAGCTAGACTCAAGGTCATGGGTTACTACATGACCTCATTATTGGTTTCACTCTCTAGGTCGTCTCCTATACCAGTTTTGTATTCCGGACCTAATTGCAAGCATTCTTTGTAGAAACCAAGCATCATATTCATCACATACTCTACTCCTCTACGTCTATCCTCATCATTCCTATAGTAGGCTGCTTGTTTGCGTTCCTTTTCTATATTAGAAAGGAGGCGGTATTGCTCAATCTTGTAGGGCATTTGGTAGGCAATCTCATCATTCTCTTCCTTGAACCTAACTATCCCTAAAGTCGGATCATAACTCATCCTAGTGGCCTCAACAAATGGTTTTCCGAATACTACTTGGCTTAGGCAATCATCTATCACCGGGCGAGTATCTTCTACTATCATAAAATCGATCTCATAGGTGAAATTACCTATAATCACATGCAATCCCTTCACTCTTCCTACAAAATTACTTATCAAATTCTTATTGGGAATCATCCTATAACCAAGTTGTTTCTTCATCACCCAATTATAATAAGTCCTAGTCATGATGTTTATAGGAGATCTAGGATCGATATAAGCATTCCATATATGTATATGCCCGATGTTGCATGGTATGTTGATGTTAGAGGGGTCTCCCATTTTGATAAGGGGTGTGCCAAGGATATATGGTGTCTCGGGGCCATCGAATAAATCCTTATGGTATTCCCGTTCTTCCTTGGTGGGCAACTTATCAAAGTGCTTTTCTATAGTCTCTGCTTCCTCTAACTCCTCTCCCTTATTAACCTCAACTTCCCTAATTTCATCCCTAGTCTCGGTTTCTACTTCAACTTCATCTTTGTCACTTTCTTCTATCTCCTTATCTATTGGCTTAATGGTGACAACATTGACAAAGTGGACATGTTTGGATGACAAGGGGTCCTTAGTTTGGATTCCGGTATTGGCTTCCCTGGTGTCCTTCCTAGGTGTAGTCAACGCTTGGTTGTTGAGGGCTTTCAACAAGTTGTCTATTTTGTTGGTCATCTCCGTTTGTTGTTGGTTGAACTCGGTTTCAAACCTAGCTATGCGAGCCTCTTGAGATGACATAAACTTGGACATCAATCCTTCAAGATTGTTGGTACTACCATAGTTGTTAGAAGGATTGTTGTTGAAAGTATGGTTGGAGGGTGGACCGTTTGGTTGGTAACGATTAGGCGGATTGGAAGAGTTGGCTTGATTTTGTTTCCACCTAAGGTTTGGGTGACTTTTCCAAGAGGGGTTGTAGGAATCACCGTAAGAGTTTGGCTCGGATTTGAAAGTGTACCACTTATCTCCCGCTTCGTCGGTACGCGAGGATGCGTAGTCCGCAAAAGCTGTTCCGGGGAGTTCCACATAATCACGAGTGTCATGGGGACAACTACATAATTCACATGAAGAAGTGATTTTGTTCACTTGGCTTGAAGGCTTAGGAGCTTCGTAAGATTTCATGAGAAACTTGACTTGGTCCTCAAGTTCCATGATCCTACGGTCGGGAGTGCTAGAATTGTTCGAAGGCAAAGATATTGCCTTGACCGTTTTGTTCAAATCACGGGGATCATTCCAAATTTCGTTGTCATAGAGAGCAAGATCTTCTATGAGTTCCCATGATTGTTCCGCACTTAGATCACGTAGCTTACCACCGGCCGATTGGTCAATGGCTCGCCTTGTGGAGAGATCGATATGGTCATAGAAGATTTGGACTTGGAGCCAAAGATCTATGCCATGATGAGGGACCTTTTGGAGTAAGTCCTTAAATCGAGTCCATGCTTCATATAGAGTTTCACCTTGACATTGTTGGAACATCAAGATATCATTTCTAAGCTTGATAGTTCTCCCCGGTGGGAAAAATTGAGCAAGGAAACGAGTGGTGAGATCATCCCATGAGGTGATGGATCCCGCGGGTAAACGTTCAAGCCATTGACTAGCTTGATCACGTAGAGAGAATTAGAATAGGCGTAATCGGGTTGACTCTCTAGTTGTAACATCAAGGTCTATAGAATCTACGATTTTAAGGAAGTCCTTGAGATGTTGATTTGGATCTTCGGAACGAAGTCCATGGAATGCACATCCGCTTTGCACCAACCGGATGGTATCGGATCGCAAGGGGGTCACATTGGCTCCTTGGGTGAGCTCAATGGTGTTTCGGTAGCCATGGTGGCTAGGTCGGGAATACTCTCCTAGTGTTCGGGGCCTAAGAGGTTGGTTATCTAGTGGTGGGTTTTGTTGTGGTGGGATGACGGGTTCAAAGATGTTACTGTCGTCCATGATGTCGGATGGCGAAGAGTTACGAACAAAAACACGAAGAAATAAGATAGACTAAAGAGAACCTAAAAATAAAAATAAAATCTTACTAGAAAGGAATCTAGCAAGTAGACCTAATAAAAAGAGATTCTAACCTAGACAATAACTATTCCCCAGGCTGCGGCGCCAAAAACTTGATGCGTAGGGATTGCACCAGACTTTACCTCTCGAGGGATCTCGAGAAGCTTGCAACCCCCACCAGGCAGTGTACCTGATCGATGTAGTTTAGTATAATGACAAGTACCGGGGGATTGATCGTTCAGCTAGGAATAGTGTCGCCAGGATTAGAAAACCTAAAGACTAGGTCTAGAGATGAGGGATGATTCTTTTTGTGTTTTTATATTTTTATGAAAGCAGGTAAAAATCTCGGTTTTGAAGGAGTTGGGCGGAATTAGTTGCTAGTCAACTAACCCAATACTAAAGATGCAATCAAAATAAAATACTAGAAATGAAAATAAACTAAATTATACTAAAGTTGTGAGCATATATAGGAGAATTGTGTTTACTTAGATTTCACTACTCCCTAGACATATTTTACATGTTAATTACTTGTTACAGTTGCGTGGATGACGGATTGTATTCCTTAATACCATTCATGGGGTGGCGTACTTACTTCCCCAATCCTATGAGCGCCTACTTCACTCCTATGTCGAGCCGGCTAAGAAGCTCCTAACATGGGATCACTAGAATTTGCTCATGCATTAAATACAACCAATAAAACCTAGTACACATCGGTTCATGTTTCCTAAGACGTTCAAGCATGTTACACAATGGAGATCTGCCCGTTTTCTTAAGCCTAACATTGAAATCATTCATCCATTACATCTATAAACAAGTAATCAACACATAATTAACATCTAGGTTTCATTACATCTAAGCAAACACAAGATAGATCTAGCCTAGCATGTTGAAATCAAGACAAGCACAAGATAAATTCAAACAACACATAGACATATTGAATGAATTAAGAGAAGACTTATCTCAATTGAACATGAAAGGATTCAAGGGGTGAAAACCCTTGAAAATACTGTAAAATATGACCTAGGGTTTACAAAGTTCGGCCCTAGTATTCTCCACACAAGTTCCTCCTTTATGATTGAAAAATAGAAAACTATATATAGATTTTGATAGGTGACGGCGTCAAGAACAAAAGTCTGACGCCGTCATCTCGCCGCCAAATAGTTTCTCGGACTGCCTAGATCTAGGTCTGACGCCGTCATGTATACTCCTTATGCAGGCCGTCACCAAAAATAGTCTTGACGCCCTTGTTGTGACGCCTTCAGGTTTTCACTGGGTCGTCATGGATTTTACTCTTGACGCCGTCATGATCTTCTTCTTGACGCCGTCAGGTACTGTTCTCAACATGGAAAATTAAGTCTTTGCCATTTTCTTCACTTTTATGCTCCAAAAACGTCCGAATTGCTTCCTTTTCCAGAATTCACTCCCAAAGTACCTAAAATCACAAAATGAACGATTTAGGGCAATATTTGATCAAATAAATTCAATTTCGGGCTTAAATGACCCCGTAAAAGTGGTTCATTTTTCGCCTCATCATCAAGAAATCTTTTTTCTTCTGATCTGTTACAAACCCAAAAGCAATATATAAGTATTCGGTTATTTAAACCATTGTTCAACTCTGAATTAATAATTAGTATACGATATTATATCTGTAAGGTGGACTGTTAATGATCAGTTTGAAACATTTTCAATAACAACAAAGGCAGCGCTACCTGAGTTGGGATGATCCACATATGAGACAATAGAATGACCAAGAGCGCTCACCAGGTGCCGATTGCAACCCAGTCCCTGAAGACACCCCATGAACACTCTCTGAACACGTCCCGTGAACACATGCAATGAACCAACACATTAAACCAATAACTAATCTCACTCCCAGATCACACCCCACATTCCCTGATCACACACCCTAAATGCACCCACTAAAACACACACAATGAAAACCTAAATATGTTGTGACCCAACCATATAATCGAAAACAGGTAATTGATTTCAGTTCACAATATAAGGCTCAGCTTGATTAGTAATCTCATAAAGCGGATACACACAATAAACCAACACATTCAACCAATAACTAATCTCACTCCCAGATCACACCCCACATCCCCTGATCACACACCCTAAACGTACCCACTAAAACACACACAATGCAAACCTAAATATGTTGTGACCCAGCCATATAATCGAAAACAGGTAATTGATTTCAGTTCACAATATGAGGCTCAGCTTGATTAGTAATCTCATAAAGCAGATACATCTGGCATGGCTGCAAACCTAATAGTTTGCCCCTCCAAGACACGGAGATTCACGGCTTTAATCAAACCCATTCAAATTCTTCATTGCCTCTTATAACTAACATCACCAACAGTTTCGTTTCATAGTAAACATAAAAGATTATTATCGCCCACATCAACTCGTAACAAAAGTTAACAACCAAGTGATGTGATTCTACCGTCTCGACAAATAGTACAGAGTCCGACATGGCTGCAAGCTTAGAAAGCCTACCCTGCCATGACGGCACCCGAACACGTGACAAAGTCACAAACATCCGTAACAACCCATTGCTGCAACCACAATTTGAATGTGATTGCCCTGCCACAATATTGGCAATTCCCGCGCGTTAAAATTGCAATAAAAAAGAGCCTCAGATCTACAAATATACCACTGGTTTGAAACTCCCGCCATGGCTGCAACCACACTGGGAGTGTGGCTGCCTCGCCAAGATGCGAGCTCAAGTAAAATGTTCATTTAAGGCCCATGATATGACTCTGAAATCATGATGCAAGTATCAACAGTCAATAGCCTCATGGGCAATTTGAATCATAAAAGAACCAAACGATACGTAATGCTTCGGCCTTATGTATCTCAGTCAATCCTACACATAACAAAATCATATTTTAGAAACAAAATTTAGAAGAATAAAATAAAGATAAAAAAGGCAGTAACAATAATCGAAAGCAACAAAACCCAAAAATTTAAAGCATTATCTATAAATTTGTACATACACTTGCTGATTTAGAATGATAAGTGCAAAATTCGCGCGGGTTCATTAACCGTTTTTTAATTACTAAAACGAACAAACGTAAGTTTCACGCTAAATAGTAACAAATGTATTGAGGCCAAAATCTACAAAGGCAATCAGGCCAATTCAACGCATCTTGTTACCCGTCCCATCTTAACGTTATTATATACCTACATGCAAAGTCGAAAATGTCACATAAGTGAATCAATATTTCAAACTCATTGAATTAAAAGCTACTTCCGCCGACACACCAAAATTCTTGCTTTCTGCTGATCTATTAACATAATATATACTTATCGTCATATTGTTCCGCTTCTTTTAATATTTTTATCAAACCCCTGATGTACATAATGCCGTTCTACACTTTTTTCACTATAACCACAGCCATGTACATACAACCTCTTTTGCTGTTCTCGCTCCTTCATCCTATTTAATCGAAAATATACTCGAAACCATTGCTACATATAGACCAACTGTATATTACGGTACCATGAAAGCACAGGTACTATCTTCAGTCAAAATTTATATAAATGTAACAACTTTACACTTCCCACCAAGTGATCACTAAGCTATATCGTATACTCAATTCAGTTTCGGATTTCGCTACTAAATGACTTAAACCACAACAACAACCATATATTTTATTACATGTTCCTAAATTTTTAACATTACAATCACAAATAAACTAAATTCCAACACAAAAAATCAGATCATTATTATTTGTTCATAATCTTCCAACATAAACCAAATGCTACTATTAAAAATTAGTCTTTTAACAAAATGCGATAACTTTACACTTCCAATTAGGCGATTACCAGGCACTTATCGTATACTCAGTTACGCTTCGATTTTCGCCACTAAATGACTAAAACAACAACATAACCATAGAATTTCTTTTGAATCACAGTAAAGTGCTTAGCTTTATTATATGTTCCTAGTCTTTCAACATAAACTGAATGCTAATATTGAAAATGAATTAATCTTTTATCATTACAAACAATAAAAGTCAAATATGACATTGCATTAATCAAAACATCAAATTAACAAAAACCCAATTCAAAAAACAATAAAAATCAAACATTTACAGTCTTTAAAAGAAAACCCCTAAAAAACAAATCAAGAACATGAATTAATTGATGAATTTCTAATAAATATAACAAAAGCCCGAAAAAAAACCCTAACTTTACCTTGTTTATGTTTGGGCGAGTTTTTGATTAATGATGCAACCGAATATGTGTGGATCTGATCAATCTTGGTTGTTGATTAATTTTGTTTGGGAATTTGTCAAGTGTATGTCGGATGGATAACTGGTTGAATCTATTTGTGTGCTGGAAACAGCGAAACACCAAACACACATGAAAATCCTTAGCTGGAAACAACGACTGCAAGGTAACCTGCATAAAATCATCATAAAAAACGAAATTAACAAACCCCTAAATTGTGACAAAACCCTAATTTCAGAATAAAAAAAATGTGAAACAAACAACTCAAATAAAAAGTTAAAAAACATACATAGCAGCAGATCCTAACCAATAACGCGGATCTTCATAGGCTTTGCATTTGCAGAAGATGATAGATGAATCAGCTGATGTTTTAGAGATTAATCATTTTTTTTTTTTTGCCGGATCTCATTTGTGGACACGGAAGAATAAAGTGTGTGGTGTGTGTGTCTCGAAGAAGCTTCAAGAGATATGTAGTTGGGAGGTTATGAATAAAATATTATATTTCTAATGTAGTTGTGAACAAAGTTTGGACCGTAGCGCCCAAGTTTTAGTATATATGGATAATATGAGGGGAATTTCTATAAGTAGCATTGTTTGTTGTACTTATAGCTTTAGAAGTTGTAAGGCTTAATTTTAAGTATTCTAATAATAGTAGGCATTCATGCTTTATAATATAGTATGATATGTCTCAAAAGGGTAAGGTATGGATCTTTCATACCTGCGAGACCACCACTACTATCAAACACATATCCATTGTAATTCATTACAAGATACCAAACACACCCTTATTAACATAGCCATTCGGATTTTATGACCGCTAAGAGCCCAAAAACAAAAAACCTCTCAGAGGGGTGGCAATCATGTCACACCATAATTCACCTTGATGCAAATTTAACCAATCAAATGTTGCCAACACATTTCATGATTCATTATACCTCACCCTCATTTTTTAGTGGCAATCATGATGCAAAAAGAAAAAAAAAACTAATTATATTTAATGCTCTAACGTTCGACTTTTATAGGGAAACAACCATGCCGAATCGGTAATCCATACCGAAATACATGCCGATTTGTTCATGCTGCTGCAGTGGTTTTCTTTGATGCCGCTCGGCATTTGATGCCGAACCCCCTCCTCTCATAGAAACTTAACTAGTTATAATACCTGTGCACGCACAAGGTTTTTAAAATTTTGTTTTGATTATATATTATTATCGATTAAAAAATGAATCACTTAACATGTTTCAATTGGTTTTACTTGGTGCACTAAAAAATAAAAAAAACATATGTATATATGTTATAATCTACATATTATTTTAGGAGAATGATTTTGGATTAAAAATTATATTTTATCATTTAAGCAAAATTACATGATGATACTTGACTTGCATGATATGTTAGTGATATATGCTTTTAGTTTTGCAAACCAATGCTATCAATTTACGATATGTTTTGTAATTGTGGTATTTCTTTTACTTATATTTTCGTTAAAATATGTAGCATATTTAGATAACTTTGAAGATTGATTCATTTATTTGATTATGAATAACCATCATACCATGTTTACAAATGTAACTTTTTGTTTGAAAATTTGCATTTTCATAAGTTTGTGCTATTTACTTCTCAAGTTTGATCATAAAATTACCAAATTAACATAGATTCTTACACTATAGCTTCTTATTACATAAAGAGAAACAAAAAAAGATGTGATGGGTAGAACTCAAATTTAATCTTACGTTTATGTCTAATGTATAAAAATAATTTTTCTCTGAGACCGAACTATATAATGAAATTATAATTACTTGCATAAGTAAATTATAAATACATGAAAAAATGACAAAGAGTACATTCGCAAGTCTTTTAGGATTTTTTGAATCCTTACCGACCTTTCACTTTAGTGCAATTTTTTTTTACAATTGGCCTATATCATCAAGGTAAAAGACACCCATATTTTAGACCGTTGGTTGATACCCATAGTGTTATTAATGACAACAAACACCTGCTAAGTTTTTTTTAACTCATTCAAAGACACCCGCTAAGAATTCCCACCATAAAATTTCCCAGACACTAAAATACATCTTTGGTACATTAAAATACATTCATGTATTATCTAGATCAGCAACTCAACTTAATTATACATTCATAGCTTGAGCAGACGTAGAAAATCCTTTCATGACAATCATGTGTTGATACTTAATCCTCTTCTAAAAACGCACACAACAAATTATATTGCACTTTAGTGTGTATGATGATATCATAAAACTGCAAAAACCACTTACATGTTGCATTATAGTGAGGATAACAACAAAGTTAGTTATAACTTATAACATTAAATAAGAAAACTTTAGATTATAACTAAAGGGGTGTTTGGTTATGCTTATTAAAGGTGCTTATTGGCTTTTTCAATTACCATAACACAATAAGTTTATGATAAAGATATAAGCTTTTTTGAGAAGCTTAGTAAAAAAACCTTTGAACTCAAAACTAATTCTATCATAGCTTAGTGTGTTTATAGTAAAAACACAAATATTAAGTGTAAAAGTTTTCAATAAAACATAAAAAAAAAAAAAAAAAAAAAAGTTAGTAAAAGTTGGTGTGTATAACAAAAAAGTTAAACCATAAAAAAGGTTACTAAAAACTATCAGCTAGAAAAAGCATAAGCCAAAGTTCTGTTGAGATTTCTTCAGATTCTATCGAGAAGCAAAAAGAGGTTAACACATACATCATAAGTATAGAAGAATGGTGTCCCACATTCGTGATTACCAACTCAATAACATTATCGCACTATAGTAATGTAATAACCTGATTAAAAACTATATATGCTTGCTTAATAATTCTCATATACATACTTTAATTCCTTTACAACGGCCAACTATTATTATTTTTTTTTGGGATGAAACATTACGTCAATGAATAAAGTTAGGTTATCACCTACATTTTTTTTAGAAGGTGATTGTTATCAAATAAGAATTGTGATGCGTGCATTTTTTTTTATATATAATCTAAGGAAAATACCCTATAAATTAAATAATGACTATAAAACCTTTTTTTTTTTTTTTTTTTTTTTTTTTTTTTTTTTTTTTTTTTTAATAATTAGCTTTGTATAATGTTTTTAACTGGCAGATATGCTGAGGTTGATATTGATGTTATTGTTTAACTTTAATTGTTGATATCATGTTGTACAAAATGTGCAAGTTTAGTAGCACATAATGAACGTTAATGAAGTTAAAATATGCTTCGTAAAGTTTTTAAAATGTTTTTATGGATATTCATATATATATTTTAAATAACAATTTCATGAGTCGTTGTTATACGAAGAATCGCGTATATTTATTTTCATATTATAGTAACTCGTGCTTACCATTTGATATTTATATTTTGTTACTAATAATTTAGACGTATTTAATATTCAAACTTGTGTACCCACAAATTAAACTTTTAAATATAATAAGAGTCCTTATTTAAAAAAATATTCTAGTGGATGAAAGTCTACAACTAACAATATTAAAACTAATTCGCATATTTACAAACTTTTGTAATATAAATAGATGAAAGTCTAAAACTAATACTAATACTCATGTCATTTTAAACAAAGTTTATATTATAAAGTATAAGGGGTATAAAATGTAAGGGTTATTTGTGTATTTTCTAAAGTTATTAAAAAACATGGAGACTTATAATTTTACACTTAGCTCCATATACTTTATGTAAAATTCAACCACTAAAGTTTTCTTAATTACTTCCTCTTTTTTCAAATTTTTGTTATTATAAATTTGACACTTATATTTTTATGCATTTTTTTCCTTAATCAAACTTCTCCACCAAATTTATTAAATTTGACCAAAATCAATTTAATTTTGACTTTTTATTAACCAATCACGTTGCTCGATTTCGCCTACGTGGCAAAATCAAGCTCTCCTATTGATCTAATTTTTTTTTCAATGAGAAAAGATTTGCAAAAACATTCCGAAATAATGTAATTCTTTTAGTATATAAAAAATTCAAAATTCGAAATCACCGACAATATTTATAGATAAAGATACACAAAATCTTTTTATAACAACATCACCCTCCAATAAAATAATTAAACATTGCAGCGGCACGAAAAAACAAAAAGTTAACTACAGTTTATAAAACCGATCAAAGTTTCTTCTATGTGACTGTAGAAAGTTTCCGTTATACTCTTCTCCATTCTCCACCGCAATAACAATAATAAATAAATTAATCATAACCAAACCCTAACCCTAAAATTAAACCAAAAAAAAAAATGGGAACACTATTATCCACTAAAAAATTCGATACTTTTGTATTCGATGAATCCGCTGAAGAAGAAGAAAATACTACTCGTTGGAAATCACTATCGCTTAAGAAAAAATCTAAATCCAAATTAACTCATCCCGTTGTTAATAATTATGATTTTTTGAAAGCCTGTACGTATTTTATTTCGTTACGCTTTCATTTTTTGTTTATTGTGTGTATATTATGATTAATTTGTGTTAGTGTAAGTTATTTTGGAATGTATGATGGTTTTGGTGATCGTGATTATCGGTCGAAAAAATTCGGTATCGAATGAGGCCTATTTTGATTGATTGATCTAATACTGAATTATTTGTTATATAAGTTAGGTTTTGTGATGCGAGTTACGGTTTATATGATGATTAATTTCTGTTAGTTAAAGTTATTTTGAAATGTATGATAGTTTTGGTGATCGTGATTATACGTTTGGAAAATAGTCGGTATCGAATGAGGCCTATTGGTGATGTGAATTACGGTTTGTTTGATGATTAATTAGTGTTAGTTTGATTAGTTGTAAAATGAAGAGATTTTGGTTGAGGCGTGTTGTTAGAACATGATATACGTGTGTAGTTCTGTTAGATGTGTGACAGTTTTTCGTGATCATGATTAGAGGTGGAAAATTAGTCGATTAGAGAATTAGTTGATACTTCCGGTGTTAATAATGATATTGAAGGCGTTTTTTTGTTGTTGTTGTTGTTGTTGTTTTTTTTTGCTTTGCTCTCAAAAATGATTGATTTGGTAGTAACGATTTCATTTCGCCTATAGTTGCAGGAGGAAGTGCTTCTAAAGGAAAGAAAGTTAGGAATGAAACAGTAATTGTTGATGACGTTGATGATACAGTGAAAGAAAGAATTGTTTGGTCCGACACTGCTGTACAATCCAGTTCCTCAAATCACAATTTAAAGGATTTATCTAAATCCAAGTGTCATGATCCCTGCACATCTTATGCTCAAGAAAGCAGAAATGCATCTAGTACCCAAAAAGCTGCAACTGACACGAAGGAACCAGACCGTAGTCAGAAGTTTCGCTTGACTGATGTACTGAATCTCACTCGTTTTTTTTTTTTTTTTTTTTTTTTTTGAATGACCTGTACTACGTGTATAGAACAACCTAACCGTTGTTTAATTTAATTTTTGTTACAGAGTGAGCTCGTTTCTATAATCTCAGATGATGAAGATGATAATTTATCAAGGATGTCTTCCAATGATCTCGCAGAGGCTGCAGGTTCTGTATATATATATTTTTTGACTCATATTAATAGTATCGTGCATGATATTTGGAAAACAAAGTGTGTTTAAATATTGGTGATTGCGACCACTTCAGGTTCATCAGGAAATCCGATCCCTTGGCAAGACGAGATTTCTTCTCATGAGATGGTAAGTGAACTTAAAATTTGATGAAGGCTGTCGTAGTAGGATCTGCCGATCTGGTAACACATTGTTGACACCCGAATTCCAAATATATATCTACAAACCAAACACGAAATGACACTGTAATTGAAAAACAAACATGTGGTCTGCATGCATTTCATTCCAATCCTTTTAAAAGATTTTCTTTCGGCATTTACACTCCCTTTTAAAGTAAAAACCTGGATGGAAATGCCACCTAAGTGGTATATGGACTAACACGCTTTTAAAATCAGCCTTATAGGTTATGTTGATCTATAGATCAATTTAGAAGTTTTAAATTTGCTTGTACTCATGCCAGAGAATGCGAGAAACACATAACAAATCAGCATTTTGATATTTCACAAAATTATAGGTCCATAAGTTTCATATAGGGTTTTATTGTGGTCCTTTGCAGTATATAGTCCATGTAGGCTTCTTTAAAATGGAAATAATTGTTTTGGTTCCAAATTTGCAGGGACCAAGTGTTGTTGTTTACCCGGAGCACGTTACATATGGAGGAAACTGTTACCAGTATGCAACGCTTTTATTCTTCTGCAGTTTTGGCAGGCTTTCTGTTTCAGAGAAAGCAGGGGGGATGGAATCTCTTATACTTGAATGGAAGACTGTGGATATTATTAGTATCGAGTCACGGTGGTCGGATACTGTGAGTTAAATATTCTAATTTGTGGTAGTATTTAAGTTTGTTTTTCTTTTTTATGAGTTTTTTGTGAAATTTTTAGTTTCTCAATTTTCTCTTCAGCCGGAAACAGCTAATATCTGCCTTCGCATCAAGTCGGAGCATCAAAAAGTAGTCACCAGTGGTCAAAATTCAGGTATTGTCATGTGGAGTATTAAGTTTAAGCTTTGTATATGTTCTTAATGCCTTATTTATTTACTATCTTTGAAGGAAGTACGCTAATAAATCAGCATATTCATGGTAAAAAATCATGAAGTATTTTTTTTTGTCTCGCATCTTGCTTATCAAGCTTAAAGGTTATGATGGAATTTGAGATGTATTGGTATTGAAGTCTTATCTTAGATCGCTGTACTTATCCCTTAATATAAATTTTAAGTTTCACCTTTTTGCTATTGTATATCCTTGTGCCATGTTAATTCTTTTTCTGACAGTGTAGAGATTGATGACTTATTTTCTTGATTATTGTGTTTGCTTATATTTTTGAGCTTTAACAATGAGGTGTCTTATATTATGCAAACCTTGTTAAGCATCTGATTTTACCTGTCTTGTAATGCACGTGTGTGACCACCCTCGATGGAACATGTTAAGTTTGTACCAATGCATATATGATTAGATATAGTAGCTGGATTTAACTTGCTTTTAGTTCAATCTTGCAGGCATCTTGGAGGTTGAATTTTCTGTCTTTGACCTTGATTGGGTTTCTATTCAAGATAAGATCAAATCATTAGATGCTCAGTATATAGAAAAGTGGGATGTTGATCTTGAGTGAGTTCTTTGCCACCCTTGTATGCTGCACTTGTTTATAAATGCTCAGTATTAAATCACTAATTGCTCTTTTTAACCTTGCATGACATGGCATTAAGCCATATTTCTTCAGTCTTCTCTGAAAGTTGACTTTTATGTTTCTGTTATACAGTTCATACGAGTCGTTTGAAGGTATAACATATTTGGAAGGAGAATGTGATTCTATATCCATTTCTAAGAGAGACTTTCAGCTGTTGCAGCCGGAGAAGTTTATCAATGATACCATTGTTGATTTCTATGTTGAGTGAGTTTTTTTGGCATTAACCTTATGGTTGCAAATTTGGGAAGGTTGGGCAACAGTTCCGGGTTAGAATTGGTAATCTTTAATATGGGACAAAAGGGCTCGGGTTGACTGGCGAGTTAATTGGAGCATTTTGGTGTAGATGTTATGCAAATGTTATTATAATATTAATCTATTTTATTGTTAATAAAGAGATCTAAATGTTGTTAGCATCTAAATATGCTTTGGGTCGAAACTTTCACCCGTTTCTATATTTAATAAAAGAGTTAATTGCATTTTTGGTCCCTGTGGTTTGGCCAAATTGCAGTTTTGGTCCCCAAAACTTTGAAAGTGCAGTGATAGTCCCCATTTTGAAGTTTGGATTGCATTTTTGGTCCCCGATTTGTGTGAAATGACCAAATTACCCTTGCTTCTTCTGAAGAAGACAAAGGGTATTTTAGTCATTTAACTTTATCCAGGGACCAAAAATGCAATCCAAACTTCAAAATGAGGACTATCGCTGCACTTTAAAAGTTTTGGGGACCAAAACTGCAATTTGGCCAAACCACAGGGTCCAAAAATGCAATTAACAATTAACTCTTAATAAAATTTATGACATGTTTAATGCAAATTTAACGCAAATGAACCCATTGTTAAGTAAGTGGGCTGAATTTGACACCTCTGTTATCTAGGTGAGTACTAGATTTGGAATTTTAAATTGCAATGTTGGCTTTACTGGCAGACACCTGAAGAAGATCAAACCGGCGGATGCACGAGTTCATTTCTTCAATTGTTTTTTCTTCAGAAAGCTGGCAGATTTTGATGAAAATCGATCACCATCTATTGATGCCAAGGGAGCTTTTCAACGAGTTCGTAAGTGGACGAAGAAATTGAATATTTTTCAAATGGATTACATTTTTATTCCTGTAAACTTCAGGTGAGATATTACCAGCATTCAATTATGTATTCATCCTTATGCTCTCTTATTAGAACCATAAATATATGTGAGGCAGGTTGCATTGGAGTCTGATTGTTATATGTCATCCTGGGGAAGTAGTGCATTTCGCAGGTATCGTTTTTATCTGATTGTAAACTTCTGTTTATTTGGGATATTTGGCCCTTTTTGTTAATATGATTGTCGCTATTGTAGATGATGAACTGGCAAGTTCACTAAAAGTGCCATGCATTTTGCACCTGGATTCTATTAAAGGAAGTCACAGAGGTCTTGAAAAGTGTATCAGATGGTAAGCTACTTGGAGTCTCTGCACGGGTTTTGTAGTTAATTGAGAGAATTTAGCTTCACGCAACTTTTTTTTCTTATGCTTTAATTACTTTTATAGGCCATGAAACTTAAGTATGCCCCCTATCCAAATTCCAAGCTAATTGCCATTACTGTATTAATAATAACAATTTCCATAACAGATTCTTCCTAAGGTAAAACAAAGAAAAAGAAAGGGGGGGGGGGGGGGGGGGGGAATTCCATATATACCCAAATGTGCTTCCCGGAACTGACAGAAACTCTGAAATTCCTTTTTACAAAATACAGCAAACTTCTAAGAACAATTGAATAAACTTTTTAGGCCTCGAATTGACAATCTTTGTTTAGAGCACAAACGGAAAATTAGTATCAAGAATGAGCTCAACGCATTATTTTTTTTTCTTTCAATATTGACAATCTTTTTCTTACCCTTTTATTGCGAAGATCTAGGAGGCAGAAAACTAGAATGTGTTGAGCTCATTCTTGATGCTAATGACGTGGATAATATGGAAACATTTTGGTTCTTCAGATATTTGTTGTCCCTAGAAATGGCCATAGATGTGTTAGGGCTAATCATTAAATGATTGTAAAAATATATTTTTTTAAACTAAAACTAGAATATGATGAAAACCATAATCTCACTCACATGTGAATTTTGGACTAAGTAATAAATAAAGATCCCTGGAAATGGCCTAGTATAGGTAGTGTGGATGGCTCTTACACTTCTAGTTCTTCTATACACAAGCGTTTTTGGGAACTTAAGATTCACTTGTCCAACCTTGGATTTTACCAAGTTTTTTTTTTTTTTTTTTTTTTTTTTTTTTTTTTTTTTTTTTTTTTTTTTTTTTTTTTGCCATTTGTAATAGATATATTAGTCATTTTCAACTATCATAATCTATAACTGGCTTCATGTAGTTATTTTAATTTATTTTTTATTTTAGTATCTGTTTACGTACAACATTATGGCCTTTGCTCTGTTTTTTTCGGTTTTGATAATAACAACGATAACCCTACAGCTACCTGTGGGAAGAGTGGAAAGAGAGGAACAATGATGCAGCAGAAGATATTTTTACAAAATTCATGAATTTGCGGTTTCTGCGTGTTGAGGTACTAACTATATGTCATATGTCAAATAAAAGAACCATATTCATGCATCAGATGAATCAAATTCAATAATATATGAAAAATCAGATTGTTATACATGTTGTGTCGACTGAATACTATAGAAAATAGAGGAATTGTCTATATAAAGGGTCATATTGTTAAAAGGGAATTTCTGTTATTGTGTACTGTAATTTACAAGTGTTTTTGACATGTATGGTATACTTAGGCTCTGCATCTTCGTCATGGTAAATCTTTTTCTCAGTCGTTTCAAGTCTGTTTTGGTCAATATAAACAGTTATTGTATTTATGACCTATCTTTAATTTTATTACAGGCACCCCAACAACAGAACTCGTATGATTGTGCACTATTCATGCTGCATTACATGGAACTGTTTGTTAAACAGGCTCCCATCTACTTCAGCCCGTTGAACAACTTTGTAAGTCTATATGATCTATTTTATTTCTTACTGCATTTCTAAATGTTCAGATGCATACTAATTACTCCATATTTAGTTGCATGTGGTATGTAAATGTTAAATTAAAGCCATCTCTCTTAATGGTTACAGTTTTAAATGCCCTTTGTCCAACCATAGATGATCAAAATTGATGAGAAATAGCAGATACTTTTTTATTCAATTTTCTCCATGTTCATCATTTTCTTGTTAAAGCCAACTACTTCAATTATTTGAAATTTGATAAATTCATATGTTTACAATGAATGCTAATAACAAATATCCCTCTTCTCAGATTAATAAAGATTGGTTCTATCCTATAGAAGCTTCTTTGAAACGTGCTCGTATCAAGAGAATGATCTTTGAACTTGCTAAAACTAATGTTCAACATGGCTCATCACCGGGATGCAGTGGCAATTTATCTTATGAGCTGAAGGATGAGGATGAGGATGATGATGAAGCTGATGTAGAGATTCTTCTTGAAACGTGCAACACAAAGGGAGCCAATTGTGAAAATCCATCAGGAGATGATGCATCAATAATGGTAGAGCCTTTAAGAAGTGAACCTATGAATGATGATGACATCGACATAAATTATGTGGATAGCAATATCAATGAAGAAGGTGTTCAATCCCACTGTGAAGAGTTTTCTGGCTCAGGGGATAATGAGCAGGATCTTTTACAGATGGTTCTGTATGATCCTTCTATTGATGTCTCACCAATAAGGGTATGGTTATCTTTTTTGTAAATAATCTAAGTTAATTCAAAATTCGATACCTCATGCAAATGAAGTTTGTTTTCATACTCTCTAATTTGTTTAGAGGGTTATACATGGATTTAGTGCAAAACTGAATGTTGAAATTGAGAAGACAGAAATTTAGTCTCCATTGAAGTTACTTACTAAGGTGGCAAGTTGGGCAGGTTAGATAAAGGGTGAAAAGGGGTAATATTTAGTGTGGGTTGACCCAAACTACTCTGTTTCTAGAATTGTTTATACTTTGGACAACATTTGATCTGTTCGACCGGCTTTACCCATTTTCTTTTTAGCAAAGTTCCTTGGTTTTTTCACGGTTGACCCATTAGGGATAAAAACTTAACCTAAAACGACCCATTCATAAATGGGTTGAAATTACTAATGGTACTCTTAACACAGTGATATTTACTTCCTTGAATAGTACTCTTAACACATAGTGATATTTACTTCCTTGCTTGCACTACTGACTGTATCTGCACTCTCGGCTTGTTATTGTTTTCTCTAAACAGGAAATTGATGCGACAAAACACATAGAAGACATTGACGAGCAAGAAGGTGTAACCAGACCTCCTGAGACTAACAACATAGACCCTATTGTGACTTGCATTAATAAGTCACTGAATTCATTACAACTAAGGGAAAATGCAACACCGTCAGGGGACGATGATGTACATGAAGCTCTTATGCTGGAAGATACAGACGACGGGTCAGATGATGATGTGCGTGAAACATGTGTTCTTGACGACAACGATTCTGATGATGAAGCTCAATTTCTGCTTGGAATTGGCCCATCCTTTCAAAAACCTACTACTTCAATTAGGAAAGATAATCGTTCCAATTTGGCGGTTTCAAAAAGAGGGTTGCCTGTAGTTTCTCCAGCACCAAAGAGATTAAAGCAATGGTTTGTCCAGTCACCATGATCTTCATGTGAATACTTTGGGGCATTTTATTATTTGGATTTTGGTTATCGGAAGGATTATGCAGATAGAAGCCAAGAATCTCCTTTTTGTTGAAATATCCAGGTAATTATACAACTGTGATCATATACTTTGGGGCATCACTTTAGGTACTGATGTCTTGAATTCATTTCATCGAGTGGTGGGGAAAACAATTTCTAGTTGAAAACCAAAGGTGTAGGTTTAATCATAAATCTTCTAATATGTAGATAGTCACCATGGATACTGACATGTATAGTTTAGTTGTATTATTTTTGCTTTAACATATCTTTTAAGGTCATATGCCTTTATTATCTTGTGGTTTGGCAAATATGGTTTTAGAGAGGTAGAAGTTTGTCTGCCTTTCGATCTCAAGATCAGTAACACTTTGGTTCCAGTCTAACCAAATTAACATATGCTTGGTTTTCTCGTCATGTAATTTAGAAAACATGCTTACACTTGCCATATGATCTTCATATGGTCATGTCTAACCAAATTATGCCTCTTTCATCTCCTAAGAATAGGGAAAATGCCTAACAGTCGGAGTGCTAGGTATTCAAAATGTTATTGGTAAGTAGGGGTGGAAACAAGCCGAGCCTGCCAGAGCTCGAGCTCGGCTTGTTTATATATATAAAGCTCGAGCTCGTTTTGAGCCTCATATTTTGAGCTCGAGCTCGACTAACTTATATAACATGTTGAATGAAATAAAGCTCGAAAGCTCGTTAATAACACTAAGCTCGAGCTCGTTTATTTTTCTAAGCTCGTATATGTATAGAAAATATATATACGAATATAGTTTTAGGGCTCGTTTAGGCTTGCGAGCCTAATCGAGCTTTATATATAAAGGTTGGGCTCGATCTCTATTATTAAACGAGCCTAAACTTAGGCTCGAACTTGGGCTCGAGCTCGTTTAGGCTCGGCTCGTTCGAGCTTTTTACAGATCCGATCCCGAGCTTTTCACAAACGGCTCGGCTCGTTTCCACACTTGCGTAGTAAGCATTTGTCTTATAACATTCTTACGATGCACTATCAAAAAAACATCTCTTGTATAACACAAGTTAAAGGTTTTGATACCTATAGCTTTTATTTATTTTACATTAAAAAGACAAAATAACGAGTTGTTACCACTATGTTGGTTATTTATTTATTTTACGTTAAGAAAAACCCAAGCCATAATGCGAAGATGTGGTGCGCACTGGCGCCGCCATCAATGGCGCAGCTACATAGGGACCGGGGGGGGGGGGGGGGGGGGTGGGGCGCCCGACCTCTCGAAATTTTTTTTGCGATGTAGGGGTATATAGTTTTCGTGTAGAGAAATTTCGGTATATTCAGTTTCGACCCCCAAAATTTCGGTATTACTCAAAAAATAGCCTTAGAAAAAAAATTTAGATCCTGACCCCCCACTGAAAATTTTCTAGCTTCGCCACTGGCCCCATAGGACGAAAAGCACTATAAATGGGCCTTATAAGAGTGTGTATCTACCTTTCAAACAAAACAAAGTTTAATGTGTGTTTCATTTAGGGTTCGACATTGCTTAATTCTGCTTTCTCTACTTCAAAAAATTTCATTGTGCTTAAAAGAGTGTTAGATTACATATCATTATGCTTAGGGTGTGTTTGGTAAAAGTAGTAAGGAGCAGTAGCTGTGAGCAGTGGATTGTGAGCAGTGGTCACCAGTGTTCTGAAAGGTTCAAGGCGCACTAAGGCGCAAAGAGAGGGGGGGGGGGGGGGGGGAGGGGCAAAGAGCCTCAAGTCGAGGCGCATTCCAAGGCACGAGATTCATGAATGTGAAGCGCACTAAAAACATTAAGTATTTTATAACATATATGACCATTTATGTAGCTTAAATAACACAAAATAACATTAAAATACTTTAGGCATACTTGGTAGGGGGTTATAAGGGGTGAGGAATAAGAAAGATAATAAAAAAATATGTTTGGTAGAGCATAATACAATGACCCATTATCCAATAGTGGGTAATGGACGATTACCCAATAAATTGGGGGGATTGATTTTCTTTACCTTTTCCTTTCCCCACCATTATCTTACCATTTCCCTTTCACGAGTTTGAACCAAGCAAACCCTTAATGCATGACACAAATTGCCATTATAAATATTAAAATGGATCAGTTGTCACTTATAAAATGGATCAACTCTTTGGCTCGATGACTTACATAAAGATTAAAATCCATATCAGACTAAATATGTTTGTGTCCTACACTTGTAGCTTACATCTAACAAAACTCACAATTTAACCCAAAATATCAAGCAAACAACATATTAATATTCAATGCACAATGCTATATTTTTATGATAATATGTCGTAAAGAAAATACTTAATGAAACAAAGTAACTTCTTAAAGAGAATTTCAATCAATAATCAATAAAATAAACATAAAATTAATTCAAATTTACAAATCATACAAATACTCACACTATGACTTAAAAGGCCCATGTATCTTATCTTAATATTAAAAAAAAAAAAAAAAAAAAAAAAAAAAAAGTTACATCTCCTAGGCGTAAAAAACCCAAGGCGCGCGCTTTTTATGGGATTCATGCATGTAATGAGCCTCGATCTGAAAAAAGCACAAAGGCTAGAGCCTTGCGCCTAGGCATGCCTTAGGCGCGATTTTAACAACTATGGTAGCCACAGCTCACCGCTCACAGCTTCTTAAAAAAGCATTGGGAAAATGAGCTTTCCTAAAAAATAGCAAGGCTCACCGCTCATTTGCCAAACGAACAATAAAAATAATAAAGCTTATTGCTCATCGCTTCAAAAAGCTCCGCACCAAACATAGCCTTAATTATGCTTTTTGTCTTCTTTACAAACCATCACAACCACCTCCGGCCGCCAACACCACCACCACCACCGATCAAACCCCGCAAACCCAATTTCACTAAAATCACACAAATTACTAATAGAACCCTATTTGATACCTTGTAAAATAACTATATAGTTTTATTGATTGGATCACTTACATATAAAAAAGCATGTGTATTTATACTAAAGATGATAAGCAACCAAACCCTAAACATAATGGACCCAAACCACTATTGATTTTGGGTCAACTAACCTATCTAACTTCAATTTTAAAAGCCATATTTTTAACAAAATCACTCATATTCAAAATCCCCAACTTTAACAAAATCACTCAAATTTGAAATCAAATTACCTGCACATTATCTATTTTCAATTAAAAACTTAAATTGATACTTGTCTTCAATCTAAAACCTCAAACCCACAATATGACTAGTGAATATGCTAATTGCAATAACCCAAACTGAAACTTATAAAGAAGGGGACGAGTGGAGATGGTAACTGCAATAAAATTTTCACATTATCTTTTATTTAGTTTCATTAGAAATCAGATTTTCTATTATTTATTTACTATACACATGTCAATATTTTCTATTGTCAAAAAAGTGTTAAGTGTATACTCCCTCCGTCAAATTATAGTCCACGTTTTTTTTTTTTTTTTTTTTTTGGGATGTCCCGATTTAATTATTCATTACTAAATATAGATATGAAAGTTTGATTGAGTTTACAATATTACCCTTATATAGAATTATTATTACAAACTTCAAAAAATACATTAATTAACTAGTTAAGGGTAAAATTGTCATTCTGACACACACCTACATATCTGTGTATGATTTAAAAAATTTAGACTATAATATTACTTGCATCTTTAGGTGCGTTTTTAATCTCATATAATTCAAATTGATTTTTATGTGTTTGTTTTAACTGGAATTTATGGTGCTTGGTCGGAGTTGAGATGTAGAAGATGAAGATGAAAGAAATGACCAAATTATCTTTAAAGATGTTGTATAATAAGTTTTTTTAAGTAAAGAAAACAAAATAAGTTGTAAATGTGAGTATATAAAGTATTTATAACTTTTATCCTTTAATTAATAATTAAGTAAGTCAAACTATATTAACCATAAAATCCTTCCAAGTTTCAATATTTGTTGTGAAAAATTTCAAAAGAACTATATTGAAGGTAATAGAACACTCATCCCTTATTATAACTAAAACAGATTGATGTATAACTAACTTATGCACATTTGAATATAAAAATTTCAATACAATTAAACTTTAATAAAACTACAAGTGGTTTTTATAATAAAAAATTAGAGTGATTTAATTGAAACAAAACTCAAACTAGATTAGTATTTGATGATTTTCAATATATATATATATATATATATATATATATATATATATATTCATATCTTTTGGAGTATTGGCAACGTCATACCCGGCTACCCGCTAACTATATACACTTCTAGAGCCGGCAATTTAAGACTCATAAATTTAAGACCCGTGAATGTACTAAGTTGGGTAAATAGTTAATATGTGATGGATTTCGTTATAATATTCGAGATTGGTGCAATGAGTATTGATGCAAACCTCGATTGTTAACAATTAGGATAAATTGCAAAAATGGTCATTCACGTTTCATGAAATTGCAAAAATGGGACCGAGACAAAAAGTAGCGCAAAAAAGACACCAACGTTTCGAATTTTTGCAAAATCGCCACCGAGAGGCATTTTCCGTTAACTTTCCCGTTAAGTGCCATGTCACTAGGGGTAGTATCGTCATTTTATTGCTTTAATGATTAATATGTCCACGTGTATTGATTCCGGGACTATATTTGCAATTTAGATTTGATCTTTTATTTTACTTCACCACTACCACCACCCTTTACCAACACCACCACCCTCTACCACCACACAATCACCACCATCAAATCCCTTTTTCTTAAAAATAAAATTAAATGCACCATCAAACCCAGATTTTTATGAATTTTAACATTCAAAAACATTGATTCACTTTAGGTATCAATTATTAAATGCAGAAAAATTAAGGGTGTAGTATCTAGCAACCATATATTACAAACATACATAAACATCTAATGAGAAAGCAGAGAGATTTTGTGAAAGATTATTTCAGTCATTGAAAAATGAGGGTTACAACAGTTTATATACACAATAGTCTTGCCGGGAAAAACTCTAACAGACTTTTAAAAGAGTTGACCCGTGTTGACTTTTCTATCTAAGCTAAGAATCAACTAAGCTACACTACTCCTCTGTACAATCTACTTATTTACATAGCATTACAAGTTACAAGACATTTGTGGTGGTGTAAGTAGTTGCATGAAGTCAGTGAAGAGATGATCCTCTTTGATCCTTTGAGAGACTATTGAACAAGTATCAGGGCCAACATGCAGTACTTTGTGCATGCTGTCACCATACGTCTTCTTTAAAATAGGTATTGCCGTATGAACATCAAACGTGCAACTAGAGTCTGAAAATGTTCAAAGTATTCAAGTTAGCCTTTATCCCAAATCTAACCTATCTACTATCTCGTAGTTAATATATTCGTCAAACATATAATAAAGAGTCAATCTGTGTGATTAGATCAATTCCTAACCTTCAAGCTTGCTAAATGCTTTAAGGTCTAATCCACCTGCATTAAAAAACCATCTGGTAAGTCAGATACAAGAGGTGATACGCATAATTGCATACACATAGTATCATGATTTGAGATTAGTACAAACCTGAGCCTTTATAAACATAGCCAATCACAAGGACAAGGACTGTTCCCTGAATTATATAAAAAGAGTCGAATCAACTACTGCATTTAATAAAGAGATATTGTCCAAATATGAGAAATTTTGAACTTACTAGTAAGACGAGCACGACAGATAATAGGGGCAAGTTTCGTGTTTTACAATTTCAGTGGTTCAGACCAGAAAAGGGTGAAAATCGGGTTTTAATTCCAAATCAGCAAGCTATTTGCAGAAAATTTCAGCATGTAACGGCCCCTTTGACTGCATAAAATTAAGCATGTAACGACCCATTTAAGTGCAGATTTTTTAAGTAACAAAACGCACCCCAAGTTGGGGCTGTTTTGCAGCCAACAAACGCCCACTGTTGGGGTTGTTTACAGCTAACAAACGCACCCTTTTGGTGCAGAAAAATCAACAGCAAACACATGCTATTTGGGTAGAAAATAGGCGGACAAACACAGTTGTTGGGGCTGTTATGAGCAGATGTGAAAGCTCCATTCGAGCTGTAAACAATAGAATCAAACACTCCCGTTGGAGCTGGTGTTGGACAAAAATAAGCAAACCCATACGCACCCTTGGCAGGCTGTGGTGGGTCGCAACAAAACTAAGCGCACCCTATGTTGGGTCGTGGTGTGGGTCGAAGCAACAAAGCCAGACGCACCCTACGTGATGTCTAGTTGAACCGAAGCAAGAACAAGCACCCCTTGGGTGTGGGCTGCGATAGCAGGTAAACAAACACCCCTTTAGGTGGTTTGACACAACATCACACAACCACATCGACAACCCTCTTGGGTGTGGTCAGACCGGGAGTCAAAACCAAGCACCCTCGTGGGTGGTGGTTGAGCCGAGACACGCAGCAAGGACCACCCTTGTGGTCTTGTTATCCGAAACATAAGCTCACCAAATAAGCTACAATATGCTAAAGTAAAATCTAAACCCCAATCCGTGACCCATATTGGTCTTATGCTTGACCCTAGGTCAAATCAAACACAAACACCACCTTAACGATTTTTAGCCACACAAAATCTTTAATCACCTCACGAATTATTAACAAACGTTTTTAATCTTAAGAAGCATAATATTATACATCATAAGTTTATTAAATTATGTTTTAAGGCTCAATCATTTAAACCTTAAAAAACCCAAATGAGATCTTCTCTAAAAAAAATCAAATCTAAATCACAAAATTTACATTTCACATAGTTCAAACACATACAAAATTAACGAGTCAATAAAGAAAAATCAACAGTCAAGTGACGTAAAAAAATAGTTAAAAGAGATTAACCATGGTCGCCGGAGATCGATCGGAGATAATCAAAGGTGATTCTAGAGAGATAAAGCTGAAGGATTTGTAGAGAGAGAAAGAGATGCAAAAAGACTTTTCAGGAGATGATAAAAGAATTAAAGAAAACAGTGGATAGATTTGGAACAGTGAAATGACGATAATGCCCCCTGTGACATGGCACTTAACGGGAAAGTTAACGGAAAATGCCTCTCGGTGGCGATTTTGCAAAAATTCGGAATGTTGGTGTCTTTTTTGCGCTACTTTTTATCTCGGTCCCATTTTTGCAATTTCGTGGAACGTGAAGGACCATTTTTGCAATTTACCCTAACAATTATCTAACGGATTTAGGACAAGTCAATGGAAAGCAAGATGTTTCTTATCATTTTTTTTTTCATTTTTTTTATTTGAAATAAATTCTTTTTGTGTAAAAACGGTCGGATCAACCCGACCAAAACCCATCTGATCGGGACCCATTTCAACTCTTGCTCTCGAATGCCTCGTTTTACCAATCGATTTGCTAAGATTACATTCCTACAATAATATCTATGAGCTTTAAGTATACTCTTCATCAACAGTAGGCTACATGAGGTCTCTTAAGGAGCTTTGAGGAGGTTGTTTCCATGAGGTCTCAAGTTCGAGCCACACTGAGTTTTCTTTCTAGGTAAGAATCTGTGTTGGACTCTGCCCACTCAGATGCGTCCAGTCTCTGACTCGCTAACTGATAATATTGTACTAACTTGCCGTTAAAAAAAAAAAAAAAAAAAAAAAAAAAAAAAAAAAAAAGTATACTTGAACAAACCTAAAACAACGCCTTTGAATTTATGTTTAGAACAAATTACAAATTTAGCCATTCAACTAATTTAGCATTACATTTTAACACCTCTTGACCTTAGTAAAACAATGACTTTAGCATCTAAAATTATTAAATTTTTATTTTAACATTCCACAAACCTGATTAAATTTATATCCCTACAATCTAATATGGGCATCATGTAAATTTTATATCCGTACTTCATGAAATAATGTTTTTTTTAAACCCGCCGCAATGCGTGGAAGTTGAAAAACTCGTTTTATGTAATTTATACTTGGGAGACCCTCATAGGATTATGGTCATTCTTTGAGTACGCATTTCGGAGAAATGTGAAAGTATGAAACTAAAGTGACCTGAACTCGGTGTTTCCTCAATCTGAATAGATCAATCTGGATTATGCTCTATGCAATGTTATTTCTACGGTGAGTTCCACTCTGTTAGAAAATTTAAAAAAAAAAAAAAAAAAAGTAGAAGATGATTGATGAAGACCCAAATAAACGGCTTAGGATTCCTTAGTTATGACTTATTAAAATTGTTTGGTTATTGAAAGGTTTTTAGATGTCCAAAAAAAAAATTTTGAAGAGCTAAAGAAAAAAAGCAATTTTAATCAAGTTAAATGTCTTCATAGTAATTACAAATATAGGAACAAAAATATTCTAGTTTGTGCAACCGTGACATTTGTTTAAAAAAATTAAATTATTCCCTAAAATAGAATTATTTTTAAAGAAAACAAAGTTAATCATGTTAATTATAGAAAAAAAAATGTAAACTAACATTTAAACATGGTAATTTAAGTTTATTAATTGTATTTAACAAATGTCGTGTGGCAGAATTTAGAAAAAGCCATTTAACATACCGAATAACTCGTGAAATGTAAGTTGCGCATCTTTTATTTAAATGTGTCATTTCCATTGTTTGGTAGGAAATAATCAACAGTTAACTATATACAGTCACTTCATAACGTTATTACATTATTTGTTAATGCATCAAATCATCTGTGTAGTTTTTGCATAATTTTTGTCAACCAAACCGAACAAAACCGAAAAGGATACCTGAACCTGGAGACAGGACAGAAAATTTGATTTTTCAAAAAATCCTGGAACAAGAACTTGTTACCATGAATGAGAACCAAATTGTCTATCTGGTCTCATCTTGGTTGTCTGGTTTTGTCGGTCCAGAACGCCTTTTGCACACCTCTTATACATATCCAGTGACACATTCTATGAAGATTTGTATATTTGCATTCAAGATTTCAGATTCTAAAAAATTGCCAATCGTTAGAAAGAATGACATACGGAACACAAACATATCCTACCGTGTTACACATTCTATGAAGATTCTCAACTAGACAAGACTTGCAATTGGTCTAAATGAATGACATACTAAGAGCACACTATACTAAGCAATCATTATAACAATAGTGCCTACTTGTTCAAATCAACCAGTGGCGACCTTGAATCATCAGTCTCGCCCTTACCCTTCTGCAACAGAAAAAATGGTAAATTCACAACATCCTCTTTAGCATCAGAATCCTGCAACATGTTCTCCAGCATTCCCGTCAATTCTACATCCTGGCAATATTCATTCATACATTCAGATGCTACTTCCATTTGCATTAGCCAATCCTCCCTTTGTAATAATAGCTTCTTAACATCTTCATGTAAAGCTCGGGACTGAACCTCAAGATTCTTCACTTGATTTTCCAAACATGTTTTCTCAGCTTCAAACTGTTGCTTCAAATGTTCGCTATCTAATTTGTTGATTTGCAGCAAAGCGCTTAGCTTCTCAACATCTTCACGTAAATCTTGGTTTTGAGCCTCGAGATTCTTCACTTGATTATCCAAACACGTATTCTTATCTTCAAACTGTTTATTCAAATGTTCAGAGTCTAATTTATGTACTTGCAGCGAAGCTTGTAGCTTCTCAACATCTTCATGTAAAGCTAGGTTGTTAGCCTCAAGATTCTTGAGCTGGTTCTTCAAACACATCTTCTCATCTTCAAACTGTTCCTGCAAATATTCAGAGTCTGATTTGTTGATTTGCAGCAAAGCACTTAGCTTCTCAATGTCTTCATGTAAAACTTGGTTTTGAGCCTCGAGATTCTTCACTTGATTCTCCAAGCACGTTTTCTCATCTTCAAACTGCTCCTTCAAATGTCCGGAGTCTAATTTGCTATTTTGCAGCAAAGCTTCTAGCTTCTCAACGTCTTCATGTAAAGCTCGGTTTTGAACCTCAAGAGTTTTCACTTGAGTCTCCAAACACGTATTCTTATCTTCAAACTGTAGTTTCAAAAGTTCAGTCTCTAATTTCTGTACTTGCAGCTTCTCAACGTCTTCATGTAAAGCTCTGTTGTTAGCCTCAAGATTCTTGAGTTGGTTCTTCAAACACGTCTTCTCATCTTCAAACTGTTCCTGCAAATGTTCAGAGTCCGATTTGTTGATTTGCAGCAAGGCTTTTAGCTTCTCAAAATCCTCATTTAAACCTCGGTTTTGAACCTCCAGACCCTTCACTAAATTCTCCAAACACGTTTTCTCTTCTTTAAACCACTCCTTCAAATTTTCGGTGTCTGATTTGTTGGTTTGCAGCATCGCTTCTAGCTTCTCAATATCCTCGTTTAAAGCTCGGGTTTGAACCTCATGATTCTTCAGTTGGTTCTCCAAACACACTTTCTCATCTTCAAACCGTTCCTTCAAATGTTCGGTGGCTAATTTGCTAGTTTGCAGCATCGATTCTAGCTTCTCAACGTCTTGATGTAAAGTTCGGTTTTGAAACTCAAGACTCTTCACTTGATTCTCCAAACACGTTTTCTCATCTTCAAACTGATTCTTCAAATGTTCAGTGTCTAATGTGTAATTCTGCAGCAAAGCTTCTAGCTTCCCAATGTCGTCATGTAAAGCTCGGTTTTGAACCTCAAGATTCTTCATTAATTTATTCAAACAAGTTTTCTCATCTTCAAACTGTTCCTTCAAATGTCCGGTTTCTATTTTGTTGGTTTGGAGCAAGGCTTCTAGTTCTTCCACATTTTGCGCGGACTGCAACAAGGATTTGTCTTTGACCTTAACCTTCTCACATAAGTCAGAAACTTCTTTTTCCAGTTTGTGTAAAGCCGCATTTATAACATCAATCTCAGTCTGTTTTTCTTCAGACAACATTAGAGCATTAGCCACCTCTTTCATAAGTTCTTCTATTTTCTGGTTTTTATCTTCTATAACCTGTAAAAGGCTCGTTTTCTCTTGCTCAGAAACAACAAGCAGATTGTTTATGCTACTTTCTTTATCTTCGATAACCTTGAGATACTTTTCTTTATCCTGATTTTGTGCTTCTATCGTCTTTGCTCTTTTGGTAACCAAAGCTTCTAGCAACCCAAGTTGTCGCTGCAAATCAGCAACCTTATCGTTTTGCTCGTTTGCTTTAGATACAAGGATTTGATTCTCAATCTTACATGCTTCCAGGTTTGTTGCAAGTTGCATATTCTGGCTTTCAGCAAACAATTTCCCTTTTTCTAACTCAGCAAATTTTTGTGATAAATCATCAAAATATTCCAATACCCGATTTTTTTCTTCCAGCAAGATTTGATTTTCAGACAATTCAGCATGCTTGTTCTTATGGGCATGTAGTTTTTCTTCCATAACATCAAATGACTCAACTCTTTTCATCAATGATGCCACTTCCTCACATTTTTTACTGAGATGCGCTTTTACTTCAGAAAGCACAGTGTTCTTGTTCTTCAATTTCTCTGATAGATGAAGGATCATCACTTCGTTTTCTTTGTTCCGTGACTCCATATTGGATAAAGCTACTGAAAATTCAGATTTCAACACGAGGGCTAATGAAGATATTTCTTCATTGTGAACTTCAGACAAGCAATGGCAAGATTCCACCTCATTTTGTAGGTGCTTAACTTGTACACTCTGAACTTCAAGTTTCGACGCATACTCATTTATCTCGCTTCTCATATTCTCCAACTCAGATTTCCACTCGACTTCTTTTTGTTTCAAATTCTGACCACACTTCTTATGCACTTGTTCCAAACCATGATATTTCTTTTGAAGCTTCTTCAACGAGCCCGTATCTCCACACTTACTAATTTGAGATTCCTGAAATTCTTTAAGAGACGACAGCAGATCCTTATTCTCTTGTTCCAGATGCGCCATTTTATACCCCAATTCTTTCAAAACAGAATCTTTCGTGACCAAAGCATCTCTTAATTCCGCAACCTCTTCATCCCTCTTATGTGACAACTTCTCAATAGTCGCCTTCGCTTCATGATACTCTGATGAAATATCCTCAAAACGTGACTTGTACTCAGCGATCTCAACTTCCAACAGTTTTCTGTTGCTTTCTTCATGTGCTAAAGCTTGGTTGCATATCCTCAACTGTGTCTGAAGGTTTTCAGATATTCTGATTTGAGAATCGAGACTCATCTGAAGTGAACTGATCTCCTCCAACAGCAATGATTTCTCTTTCTCCCATTCTGCTTTACTAGATTTGAAATTATCTTGAAGCCGTCGATGCGCTTCTTCGAGATGTTGAAACTGTTCGTTTTTCCACTTTAACTGATCTTGAACATCTCTATACTTCTCCTCCAGTGTACTTATCACCTCATCGCGCTGCGTCACGTCCTTAGTTATCTGTGATTTGTCATCCATTTCCAGTAGTTTCTTATCTTTCAGCGATATAATCCTCTTGAGGTCTTCAATCTCCGTGTTACTAGATTCAACTTTCAACTTCAAAGACTGGGAAGTTGCCGTTGCTTCATCTAAAGCCAATACAAGCTCTTTGTTATCGCCCTCCAACTTTTGAACTTTTTCACCATATTCCAACCGAACCTTTTCGATTGCAGAATTAAGGTGCTTAACAGACATTTCTTTTTCTTGAAAACTTGATTTGAGCTCGTTATGGAGTAGACTTAACGTAGACAACTCCTCAGACTTGGTACTCAGTTCCTGGGCTTGCTTTTCAGATTGCATCTTTGCTTCTTGAAACTTAGTCATCAATTCATTTTGAGATCTTTTCAAGCTATTGCATAGATCCGTCTTGGTACGAACTTCTTCCTCAAGCTGTTCCTTTTGTGCTCTAACTTCGTCTAATGCTTCGTGAACGTACAGTCTTTTTACATCTGTCATTGTGTGTGTATCTCCGATAGCAACCTGAGAAATGAAGTAGCTAAGTGCTTAACTCATTGAATCCCCAACAAACCAATATTTAAAAAAAAAAAAAAAAAAAAAAAAAAACGATGGAAAATAGTTCAAAAGTCTATTACAAGAACAGCTCACTCCTAGTTACTTCTTAAACTCGCAAAAATGGTAAAATCAATACAACACAGGGAGAGAGAGAGAGAGATGGCATTCAATGAGCTCGTTAAATCTCGCTCATCCACAAAACTAACTCTATATCGCTTATTTAACTCTAAATATCTGAATAGCTACATATTACAACCTGAGAAATGAAATACGTAGTAACTCGCTAATTAATTTATTAATAGTCTAAAAGTCAACTTTGTGGAATACACAATTTCTTTCAAGTAACCGGAATCGCAATCATGTCACATTTAATTCATAAATTTCCATAACAATACACGAACAGCTTTCCGTTACCTCACAGATTTTTTACTACCTTCAAATATCTACAGACCACATAAAACCTAGTTTTACTTGCATATAATAAAATCAAACCAAATTTGTTGGCCTAGTGGTAAGACACTACACATTTGGGGGTTAGGCCGTGTACATCTGAGTCAAAGACTCGCAACTTGAAGAGATAAATTAAGTATAATGAAACCCTAGAAACATGCGGTTAGTATAAATAAGGGAATGAGTCGTTACCGTATTCGATACGAAGAAGAAGATGATAAAGCTAATTTGTAAACAGAATTTGAAGATGGAAGTTTGAATTGGAGACTGACATTTTTGGGGGTTTCTTTTTTTGTTGTGAAATGATTTGAAATATGCCCGCCCGCCTATTTGTATTTTTCAGATCCAAATATATGCATTAAATAGGAGTAAATATGTTTTTGGCAAAATAGATGTTGTTGTTGCTGGTGTTAAGGGTCCTCTTGCTGTTGTTAGAGCACACGGTAACGTCACTCAGTGTCAAAAGTTAACGCACTGTCACGTCAGCGCTACATTAGCTTTTACCTTTTAACCTTAACTCTTGACTTTCAACCCCGGTAACATACATTTAACGCACCTTAACTTACCTCCACCTCAATTAGTATTTTCAATTTCAACCCTCTTAGAGGGGGATGGGATGATTTTTTTTTTTTTTTTTTTTCTCCTAGTGCTTGTTAACGTGGGTTAAGCCCTTAACGTGGGTTACCTTCATAACTTAACGCACCACCTTAACGCAGGTGGTGGTAAGGTAACTCACCCCTTTTTTGTTGTTGCGTTAAAACTTAACTCACCTCCAAGTTAACTTACCGAGCGCTCTTATGGCTGTAAATGAATCGGAAGAACACGAACGGAGCCTTGTTCATGTTCGTTCGTTAATTTAACCAAACAAATAAACGGACACGAACGCTTAAATGAACGAATTTTCTTGTTCATTTCATTCATTAAGATACTAAACGAACATAAACATAGCAAACAAACAAAAATTTATTAAATTATGCCTAATATTGTAAAAGCAATGAACAATTAAAGAGAAGAGAGGAATTATTATTGAATGGATCATCACTGGATGTTACAAATGGATGTATATATAGGGTAATAGTCTAAGATCCTAACTTGTTCCTAAAGAATAGGATGAATAGACATAACCCATAGGCCATACATAATTTATAATACTCCTCTTTGGATGTTCATCGTTCATTACATAATTAAATGGTGTTTTGCTTATTGTGAGTAGCATGTTTGTTTCCATTGTTGAATAATGGATGAATTATTTCTTTACTGTTAACTAATCTCTATTGTAATTAACAAGAAAAATAAATGCTTTATAGTGATTACATAAAGATAATTGCGTTTTTTTCTTTTTCTTTTTTACTTTCATGTTCATCTATGAAAACTCTTTTATAGTTAGAGCATGGGGTAAGTTGCCTTCGACCCCGAGTTAAGTTATAACGCAGCAAGTTAACGTGGTGCGTTAACTTACGCTTCCCACGTTAAAAGGGTGCGTTAACTTGCTGAGTCAAGCTTGTAACGTGCGTTAACAATGATTCAAAAAAAAAAAAAAAAAAAAAAAAAAAAAAAAAAAAAAAAAAAATCATAACAGCCCCCTCCAAAGGCTAGTGTATTCAAAAAAAAAAAAAAAAAAAAAAAAAAAAAAAAAAAAAAAAAAAAAAAAAAAAACGTTTTCCAACCCATTTTCTTATCACTATAAATACCCACCTCACACACAGTTTATTTTCACACTTACACAACTCAAATTCAACCTATATACTTCCTCTCTATAAATTAAAACAAAATCAACCAAAACTTTCATATTCGCAATGGATCCGAATGAAAATAACCAAGAAGAAAGGAGTTTATCCGATATTGATGATAAAATTGACATGGAGTTTATGATAGTCGCGTTCAAATCATCAACATTTGGAACAACAAGAAGCAGCAACAGCAGCAGCTCGACAACGCATCCCGCATACACGCATCCACCGTGAGTTTGAGGTTGCCGAGGAACGTTTGCGTAGTGACTAACTTTATCAACGGTGTAAGTATTCGCACCGGAATTTTCGCAGAAGGTTTCGTATGCGCAGGAAACTATTTCTCGAAATAGTTGAAGGTATTCAGTCTTATTATTCCGATCCTCTTTCAGATCATTTTAAATTCATGAACAAAGGACCCGATGCTACGGGTCGACAAAGTATTAGTACACTTATGAGGTGTACAGCTGCCATACGCCAATTGGCATACGGCAACGCACCCGATGCACCTGATGAGTATTTGCAAATGGGTGAGCGTACTGCACGTGAATGTCTTGATAATTTTAACAAGTGCGTTATAGACTTGTTTTTGCCGGAATTTCTAAGAAAACCAATATGGTCCGACGTTCAGGCTATTAATGAAAAACATGAGCGTAAACATGGTTTTCCGAGCATGCTTGGTAGCATTGATTGCATGCATTGGGAGTGGAAAAATTGTCCGGTTGCGTGGCAAGGGCAATATGGTAGCGGTTTTAAAAAATACCCCACCATAATGCTTGAAGTTGTTGCTTCGCAAGATTTATAGATTTGACATGCATTTTTTGAGATGGCGGGGGCGAATAACGATATCAATGTTTTAGATAACTCTCTGTTATTCGACGACATCCTTGCTAACGAAGTCCCAAGAGCACCGTATATGATCAATGGACATCGGTATGAACGGGGTTATTACTTAGCTGACGGAATTTACCCACGGTGGTCAACTTTCGTCAAGTCCTTCTCGGCAACCACTGACGACAAACATGCTTACTTTAAAAGGAAACAAGAAAGTGCACCAAAGGATGTCGAACGTGCTTTTGGGGTACTTCAAGGACGTTGGGGTATACTACGACAACCGGCACGTGTACCGGAAGTTGTCAAGTTACAAAGAATAATGTATACTTGCATAATTTTGCATAACATGATCTTAAAAGATCAAAAGTTTGCATTACGTGAGTATACGGAAATTTGGGTGGATCCAACACCACGGTTTAGCCGAGACAGGTGGATCGACAGATGTGAAGCCCAACGTCGCATACATAGAGAAATGCACGACTTAGATATGCATACTCAACTCCAACATGACCTTATGGAGCATGTTTGGCGAAAACATCTTCAATGTCAAATTGAAGAAGAAGGTTCCGAGAACGATGAATAAGTGTTTGTAATATTTATGTTTTTAAATTTCATATGTTTCGTAATGTAATATTTATGTTTTAATTCCGTATTGTAATATGTTTAAGAATTTATGTTATGGTTTTAAATAAATGAAGTATTTGTTAAAGTTTGGGGTTAAAATTGAAAATAATTGAGGTGAAGGTGAGTTCAAGTGAGTTATACTACTATGGTGGAAAGTGAAGAGTTAATGTTAAAAGGTTAAAACTGATGTGTCGCTGACGTGGCAGTGAGTTATAACTTAAGTCACCATCAACTTACCCCATGCTCTTATGAAGAACAACATCATGTTATGTTGAAAAAAAATAAAACCTCAAAGTTCTAATATGGTTCTTAAAAAAAAAAAAAAAAAAAAAAAAAAAAAAAAAAAAAACTCATGTTATGACTGAAAAAAAAATATCATAACCTCAAGTTATGAGTGTATAAAAAATATATATGTGTAATTAGAAGCTCAAGTTCTAATATGGTCTTTTTTATAGAGATCAAAATCATAATCTTATGTTATGTTGAAAAAGAATATTGGAACATCAAGTTCCAATTTGATTTATGTAGATCACTAAGTTTTATTGTTATTGTCATTAATCTTATAATTATGTATTGCATTTGTTTATTTCTTATTTATTTAGGGCCCGTTTGGTTGAGGTTTTGGATTGGGTTTGTCCTTGACAAGACGTTAGTCAGCCATTTGGTTCAAGATTTCACTTTAGCATCTAGGAATCATATAAAAAAAACTTCTACTGTTTCAATTCTTGGGTCCAACTACTGGTTTCCTGACATGGGTGGGCCAGATTAACTTTTCTCTCTACCTACTTTTTCTTTTTGTATTATAAAGTAATAAAATCAATTTTTAATACTTTTATTAATTATTAAAATAATATTTTATAATTTAATTATTTATTTTATTTTTCTCTCTCCTCATTTAATTCAAACATATACTTAAATCTAATTTCTTTCAAACATTTCCTAAATCCAAATCCAATTCCAATCCCACTTACAAACCAAACGGGCCCTTACTTTAGCGTCACACATAGTTGTATAAATTTGATTAAAAAAATACGTTGTATACTATCTTAATTATAATTAATGTGTAGCAGTGGATACATCTAACAATCCATATAGTTTATGTATTACGGTACAGATTCACATATAGTGTATGATTGTATGCCAATAAAGCTTTAACATAAATATTAGATATATTGAAAATGACTTCGTACATTGCTAATAAATTAATGTGGATCAAATCCTTCTTATGAAATTATATATGTGTTACTCTCGTATATCTTGTTTATTATATAAAGGTAATACTGTTTTTTTTACTTGTGACCTATGTGTTTATTGACACTGTTTATATATATGAAAAAGTCTTAATATGGTGATATGTATAATGTTTGCTAAATGATACACTTGTCTTTTTATGTAGTTAAAAAAATGTCAAATTCAAAGCTTTCGAATATCGATTTTGTTGTTCTTGACTGTTGGTCCCTTTTACTTGGTTATCAGTAACTAAGAAGCTAAAGTAACCAAGTTGTATGACTTTAAACAAAGATGTATAAAAATGATTAACAATAAAGTAACGTAAATATAAGAGACAATATTTTCCAACGTTTAATTCTTTATTAGAAGTTAATCACAAAGAATCGTACCCAAGTGTTTGCGGAATAACACTTGGGATTGAAAACGACAAGTATTGTATGGACTCCTCACTAAACTCAATCTATGTTGAGTGACAACTTTCAAGACCCACTGAGCTATCTCAGGGGTTGTGTTGTTCTTTGGAGGAGTAAAAGTGGTTTGTAAATGCTTTGCATTAATTGCACAAACTTGTCAACTTTTACTCCTCACATATGCTTCCTATTTATACACAAGTATAGAACAACAAATTATACATTGGACATAAAGCTTCCTTAACAATATCTTGAAAGATATTATTCTTCTGGCAAGGAACCTTCATTGAGTTAAGTCCAAAAGGCACTTTCTGATTACAGACTGATTTTAACCATTTTGGGAAAGTTTGACATTAAAGTGATAAAGCACTTTAATAAAGCAGCTCAGACTTTCCTGCCCAGTCCCGCCAAAACTTCAGTCTTCTTGTCATCAGTCTTCAGTACTATGAAGTTGTTGAGGAGTCATGGGGTTCAGTGAGTTATTGTCATCCTCACTGAACCCATCACCTTCTTCTTGGCTTAGATCACACTTCACTGAGTTCCGCCTCACTGAATGGAGAACCTTTCTTCTTAGGCTCGGTCTTAGCATCCTGAAGGTGACTCACTGAGTTATTGTTCACTCAGTGACTTGTTTACACTTAGGGGATTTTACGTTCAAATCCTTGTTAGAGAAAGATTGGGAATTCAGTGACCCAACATTGACATTTCTGGAAAAGACTATCTCCCTTGGACTCTTGATGCTGAGATCCATTTAACTGCAAAAGAATTGGGAGAAACGATCCAAACTGGAAATACGGCCTCTGCACAAGCACGTGCCAAAGCCATGATATTCCTGCATCATCATCTTCATGAGGACCTAAAAAAGAAATATCTAATGGTGAAAGACCCGTTAATATTATGGCAAAGTTTAAAGGAAATGTTTGATCATCAAAAACAAGTAATCCTTCCTAAAGCTCGCTATAACTGGATGCACCTCAGGTTGCAAGGTTTTAAAAGTGTCAACGAGTACAATTCCGAAATGTTTAGCATCACATCTAAACTAACATTGTGCGGAGAAAAGATTACTGAAGAAGACATGCTAGAGAAAACTTTCTCTACTTTTCATGCTTCAAATATGCTCTTACAGCAACAATATCGAGAACGTGGCTTCAAAAAAACCACGAACTAGTATCTGTTCTCCTTGTTACTGAACAAAATAATGAGCTTTTGATGAAAAATCATCGAGCACACCGCACTGGTACTACTGCATTGCCTGAAGTACATGCAACATCAAATGTGAGGGGTCGGGGTCATGAACATGGTAATAACCGTGGAAATGAACAAGGTCGTGGTCGTGGCAGTGGACGTGGTCGAAATATTGTTTGGCATCATGGTGGTTATATTCCTAAGCCATACGATTACGAGAAAAAAAATGATAAAGGCAAAAGGATGCAACATCAAGCTCCTAAAAAATCTAGAAATGCTTGCCACATATGTGGCATGAACACTCATTGGGCAAAACAGTGTCGCATCTCCAGAAACTTTGTTGATGTTTATCAACCATCACTAAAAAATAAAGGAAAATACATTGAAATAAATTTCATTGATAATTTCAGTTACGATGAGACTATTCCTAATGTGTGCTTCTACTCCTCAGATTTCTTTGATGATGTCGAAGATGTTGTTGCTTCAATTTCCAACGACGGAAATAATAACTAGCTATCTAGTTGCATTTTTATTTTTCCACAATAAGTGTTTAAGTTTAAATATGGGATAAATAGTTAAATGGCCTGGTTGCCCTGGGTCTAGGCATATTTAGCCCGATTTTGCAATATTCTCGATTTAGCCCGGGGTAACTTTTAAAATTGGGCAGCTTCCATCAGAGGGTGACATGTGTCACGTATTGTATTTTGGGCAACTATTAGTAGTTGGGCAACCGTATATAGGGCAACTGGTTTTTTTGGTTATTTTACATAATATAGATACTATTTATCTATATCTCTCTCTCTCTTTATAACAAAAATAAAGATCTATCTAGCACTACCATCACCAATTCAATCTGACACCACAACTACAACTCCCTCCCCACCGGAATCCCTCCATAGCCAAAACCCCATCACCAATGAATCCCCACCATCGTCGTAACCCTCCACCGCCGCCGTAACCCTCCACCACCGCCGTAACCCTCCACCACTACTACAGATTTTAGAATAGAGCCCCTATTAAAGCCATGTTTATTGAAAAAAGGGCTCTATAAACAGTTCCGGCACACAACCTAATGTCCAACTCAACCACTTCAAACTATATATCTTCTCCACAACCACTGCCTCCGCCGTCTCGCCCCACCACTGCGGCGACGTCGCGCATCACCACCGCTGTCTTGCCACCATAATTACTAATTAGGAGGTATGGCCTCGATTTTATTTACTATCCAGGTAAATGGTTTTTACTATTCGATTTTCTAGCAATTAGATACCAGTATATGTTATTCATTTTATGTTTAGTTTGATTTGGGTATTTTATTTTTGAGTTTCAAATATATTTGAATCTAATTGAATACAAGATGCTTGATGAAATATATTTGCCTGTGCAGAAGGAGGTTAGCTTGTAAATTTTCACAAAATTCTAATTTGTTGGGATCAAACTTTCATGTTTAGTTTGTTGGAAATGGTCTTGAGAAGGTTACATCCATTTTATGCAAGAGAGATAAAGCAGTTGGAAGTGAATGACTTTTTGATGCTGATATTGCAACCAGTTTAGTTGGGTGTTACAAGTGAAGAAAACCAATCTTGGTAACGAGAAACAAACCTCCTTATTAGGTGAAGCAAAAAAGGACAGTAACATGTTCTTTCTATCTTGAACCAGGTCACAACATTAGTTGGTGTAAGAAAAAGAAGGCTCTTAGCATGCAAGAAAAGGAATGATGCCTATCTAGTTATTAAATGTTTAGTTTTCTTTTTTGGTGGAAAAATATTGTACATTGACACGCTTAGCGCTAACTTGTATTCCAGTTTCATCTCTTTGCAATTGCGATTGCATTTCTTAGTTTCATCTCAAATTCGCAAAAATAATGATGCTGCTACTTACATTCAACTTGCTGAAGGGTCAATTATTTAATGACTAGCGTTTAAATGGGTAAAATTTGAAGCTGGTTAAAACTCAATTTTGGCAACTATAATTTGGTTACTGCCATATATTCAACTGCTAAAATGGGTCACTTACATAATAATACTGCTAGTTACACTCAGTTTTGGCTACTAAAATATATTGTTGCTCTTTAAGTGGGTCAAGACTCAAATGGGGTGTTTGGTTCAGTCTTCAAACGGATAAAAATGAAGCGGAAGCGAGTCAAAACTGAGTGTTTGGTGAAAAAATATTGTTATTTTGTTTATCAACTAGAAGTCATGTTTTTTACTTCGATTCGTCGAGTGAAAGATGGATAACCGCCATGCATAAGAACCTGTAAAAAAGAATGTTAATTTTTTTGTCCATTTTTTGTTTGGTTATGTTGGAGGTGTGTTGGTCAACCTGGTTAGTATATGAAGGGATGGACAATTAATATTTGTTCATGTATGTGGAAGTGAAATGAAGCATGATAATTATTAGTTTGTGTGGCTCAAGGGTGATAATTAAATCCACTATGCCTATAAGTGACATACAAACATAAAAACTTAATTACTAACAAAGCAAAATCTCAATCGAAACACACACATATACACCCTAAAAAGCAGCTTTTTATAACAAAGAAAAAGACGACAACACCTATGTCATTTTTCAAGGAGTTAGGTGCTGCTGCTGGGTCAACCTTGGTTAGAGACATGATGGTTGTAAGGTTCGAGAGGGAGGTCACTGTCATATTGGTGGATGAAGGGGAGCTAAGAAAAAAATCTAAGGAGATAATGAGTCGTGTGGCTGAGAGGGACTTTGTGCTTGGAGAGCTGGGGATGGTGTTTGCTTTTGATTCATCTGTTCAGAGCCTTTTAGAGCTCAAGAATCTGCAAACCCAAGATTTGACAGAGGTGTCAATGATCTTGGTGAATGTTATGAAGAAATAAAAGCGAGCAGCGGAGCTTATGTCGTTCATTCAGAAACTCCAGGCCTTGCATGCCATACTGATGCATTTTGTTTTTGTCTTTTAGAAGATGTGTTTTGGGTTTAGGGGTTGGTGGGAATGTGTAGGGTTCTTGGGATATTTTGATGAAAATGTATCAAGGTTCAAGTTGGTAGTTGTTTTAGATGTAGAAAAGTTTTTGTGTTACTACTTAACTAATGTAAGATTTATGGCATGAAAGCTTTATGTTGGAAAATACTTGTGTGTTTTTTTTTTGTTTTGTTTTTTTTTTTTTTTTTTGCTGTGGTGGTGTTGTCGTCATGTGTTGCTTGTTTGCTCTGCTCATGTGTTGGTTTGTTTCGATACCGTTGGGATTAAGTTTTTGGCGAATAATGCACCTGTTAGAATAAGGTGACTGTTAATGGTAAGTTATGGCATTGCCTAAAAAAAGATAACATATTGTTGCTTGTAAATTTTACCTTAACTGTAGTAAAATCAAGCACTGAGAGCCTTGGGTTTAGATATATTTGGTGCCCACCAGCCTTGTTCCTATGATAAAAATGTTTTGGTTAATTCAAGTATCTATTATCACAAAGTTTTCAACATAAATAAAAAGAGAATGTCAACTTGACCTTCCTCCTTGATTCACACGCGTTTATCATGCTTGTCAATAACTTGGTCTAACGATGGGCCCAACAAAGATCACGTGTTTAGCTGCAATCAGACATTGTTGATTGAATGGATGTCAGACAGCGGATAACTGATTGGATGAGTCCAGGTCTGACATGCCATTCAATCAACAGAGCTGGATTACTACGAAAATTCCAATAATGCGACCACGGTTGTAAAAATAGTTAGAAGGCTCAGAATTCAATTCATTTCTTGAACATCTTGGGGAAAACCACTTAAGAACTCTAGACTTGATCATTGAATCTCCTCAGGATTTTCCCAAATTCTTTTATCTATTCATCGTATATATCATAATTAGTAACAGAAGAAGCTTTATAAAGGAACAACAATAAAGTACATGAAATGTACAAACATATGTTGATAAACAAACCTATAGTAACGTAGGGTTGTGTAATAAACCAGTAGACCAAGTTACCATTGATCAGAATCCTTCCAACAAGAACGTTGTTCTTCCTGAAGCGAGCAAACTCGTGGTCAAATAAATGACCAAATGGATAGTTTGTAAAACCTCTAACTCCACATAAGGGAAACATCTTTGTAGCCTTGAAGTTAAGAAAGTTGGCAATGATTGACTTGCCACCATCACAATCAATTACAACCTGCAAGCATTAAGAACCATACTTAGTCTGTAAGTTGATTTCATAATAATATATTTTCACCCTATACTTAGTCTACTAAAACCATGGAGTAAGGTGCAAATATAGTGAACTTGAATCATTCAGAAATGCTAATAAATTTGATCGATCTGTTGATCAGCTTGTATTTAATCAAGCTCATACCTTGGCCATAATGGAGCTTCCATCAATGAACCGAAGAACTGGCTTAGTGGTATTCGGGTTGATTTTTATTGATTCTAATTGACAACTGAACTTGACTGTTGCTGGAGGAAGTGCAACATAAATAGTGTCGATAAGATCCTTTCTTTTCACACAAATTATGATCAAAACATACCAACCTATATTTCAAAAAAAGCAACAATTTACAAACAAAAAAATAATAAAAAATAAGCAAAATTAACAAACTACATATAGTGAAAATGCAAATCAAACCAACATAAAATATATAAAAAAAAGTACCTTAATTTTACTTAAACAAGGATTATAACACCTAATCTAAAAAGGGTATAATCAGATTCAATCAGATCCCTCAAAAGCTGCAAAAAGATTATAACACCTAATTAGAAAAGGGTATAATTAGATTCAATCGGATCCCTCAAAGCTGCAAAAAGTTTCACAAAACCAATGGCGGTGGAGTGGGGCGGAGCCGCCGTGAGGCGGTGATTGAGTGAAGAAGAGAGGTCGACGGAGCGGTGGAGTGAGACGCCGTGAGTTTCTAATGGAGATGATGGACTAAGGTGGATACAATGGGATGGTGCATGATGGAGACGACGGATTTGCGAGACGGCGATGGCGAGTAGGAGACGTTGAGTGGTTCACCATTTTTGTATCTATGAGTGGGTCATTGTAATGACTTGATCAAAAATTGAGATTTAAATTTGGAATGAAATATTGTATACATCCATCTGATGGAGAGAAAAATTTTGTTACATGTGGATGTTTAAAGTAAATATTTAATCGTGATGTGTGTTTTTCTTTAGTGAATCGTATGTAACGTGTAGCCTTGTAGTCGTACATAGATCAATATAAGGTTCATTATTTTAATCCATGTTAAATGACCAAAATACCCAGTTGCTCATGTATTAGCTGCCCAAAAAACAAAAGTTTCCCAAAATACAATACGTTCCATGTACCTCGTACCAACAGTGGTTGGTCGGACACGTGTCATCGTGTAGTTGGCTATCGCTAGTTGCCCATGGCAACTCGGGCTAAATCGAGAATATTGAAAAATCGGGCTAAAAATGCCTAGACCGCAGAACAACGGGCCATTTTGGTAATTTTTAAATTTTGTGTTGAATAAGCTAGGTTTGTTCTAGCATTGTTACTCATGTTTTGAATTTTAATTAATGAAGTATTTATTTTTTCTTTAAATTTTTCTTTTACTTTGAAATGCTTATTTATTTATTCTTTTTATGTTCAAGGATTTGAAAAGCATTTTGGAAAACGGTGAAGACGAGTGTCTAGTAGATAGTGGAACAATAAATACCATTTTGAAAAACAGAAAATACTTTTATAAATTTCATATAGCAAATGCAAATGTCAACACAATTTGTGCTACTAGCAACTTGATTGAAGGCTCTGGCAAAGCCTTCATTGTGTTACCTAAAGGCACACAATTAATAATAAATGATGCGTTATATTCTAGTAGATCCAGGAGAAATCTACTAAATTTTAAAGATATAAGACGGAGAAATCTACTAAATTTTAAAGATATAAGACGCAATGGTTATCATCTTGAAACCATGACTCAAAATGAAATTGAGTATCTCCTAATCACATCCATTGAAAAATGATACTATTATCAAAAGAATTATCATGTGGAGCATGCTCTCTTCAAAAAATGATAACTAGGCACTCAATCAATAAACTTGAAAAAGAATCTCCTTTGTTTCTAGAAAGAATTCAAGGAGACATTTGTGGGCCAATTACTCCTGCGTGTGGACCATTTCGATACTTTATAGTATTGATTGATGCATCATCCCGATGGTCCCATGTCTGTCTGTCAGCATCAAGAAATGTTGCTTTTGCGAGGTTATTAGCCCAAATAATTCAATTAAGAGCACATTTATGAGATTATCAAATCAAAAAGATCAGACTTGATAATGCAGTAGAATTTACATCTCAATCATTTAATGATTTGTGTATGTCAATTAGAGTTATGGTTGAGCATCCTGTAGCACATGTGCATACACAAAATGGTCTAGTTGAATCTTTAATAAAAATATTACAACTTATTGCTAGACCACTACTTATGAAATCAAAATTGCCATCCTCTGGATGGGGACATGCTATCTTACATACTGCTGCTCTTATTAGATTAAGACCAAGCACATCTCATAAGTATTCTCCACTCCAACTGGTTTCTGGAAGAGAACCAAGTTTGTCTCATCTAAAAGTCTTTGGTTGTGATGTCTATGTCCTAATAACACCACCACAACGAACAAAGATGGGACCTTAAAGAAGATTGGGAATTTGTTTTAAAATACTATTAACTGGAGATGTTTTTACAGCACATTTTGCTGATTGCCAGTTTGATGAAACAATGTTCCCAATCTTAGGAGGAGAAAATAAAAAGTTGGACAAACAAGGTGTAACTTGGAACGCATCACAGATATCTTTTCTTGACCCTCGGAGTGGTCAATGTGAATTGGAGGTTCAAAAGCTCATTCACTTGCAAAGAATAGCAAATGAATTGCCTGATGCATTTACAAATACAAAAAGAGTTACAAAATCATATATTTCAGATTTAAATGTGCCTTCTCGAATTGATATTCTGAGTCAATTGTACGCAGAAAGCATAGAAGACCAATGGGTTCTAAGGATACAAATCCACGAAAAAGGAAAGAACGGAATACAACTAGCGAAGTCCAAGAAGTTGTTATCAATAAAATCCCATAAGAGATTAATAATAACACAGAAAATGTGGAAAAATCTCTTGAGAACAGCCATGTAACTAATGAATATGAGATCTCAATAAACTTTGTACAAAATGGTACAACATGAAATCGAAATGAAACATGTGTTGATGAAATCTTTGCATATGCTATAGCAAATGAAATAATAAATGATGAAGTTTCTGTGCCACAATCTATTAGAGAATGTTGACAAAGAAAATATTGGCAAAAATGGCAAGATGCCATACAAGCTAAACTAGATTCACTTGAAAAGCGCCAAGTATTTGGCCCTATGACATTAACCCCAAATAATGTGAAGCCGGTAGGCTATAAATGGGTATTAGTTATAAAAAGAAACGAGAAAAATTAAATTATGAGATACAAAGCAAGACTTGTAGCACAAGGTTTCTCACAAATACCCGGGGTAGATTATGAAGAAACATATTCACCTATTGTGGATGCAACGACTCTCAGATTTTTAATTATTCTTGCAAATGTTGAAAGGTTCCAAATGCGCCTTATGGATGTTGTCATAGCTTACTTGTATGGATCACTTGATAGTAACATTTACATGAAAATCCCCGAAGGATTGAAAATGTCGGAAGCTTGTAAATCTAAGCCTCGTGAAATGTTTTCAATTAAATTGAAAAGATCTTTATACGGTCTAAAATAATCAGGACGAATGTGGTATAATCGCCTGAGTGAATATCTTTCAAAAGAAGGATACAAAAGTAATCAAATAAGTCCGTGTGTTTTTATCAAAAGATCAATGGGGGGTTTCACAGTCATTGCAGTGTATGTTGATGATTTAAATATCATCGGAAATATTTATTAAATTGAACATACTGCAAATTTGTTAAAGAATGAATTTGAAATGAAAGACCTTGGTATGACAACCTTTTTTCTCGGCTTGCAAATTGAGCATTTGTCAAATGGAATATTTGTCCATCAATCAAACTATATGGAAAAGATATTGAAATGATTCAATATGGATAAAGCTCATACACTAAGCTCACCAATGGTCGGTCGTTCACTTGACCGGGAACTTGATCCGTTCCGCCCAAAAGAACATGAAGAGGACATTCTTGGTCCTGAAATACCATATCTAAGTGCGATAGGGACTTTGATGTACCTTGCTAGTAATACATGCCCAGATATTACTTTTTCAGTCAACTTACTAGCAAGATATAGTTCCGAGCCAACACGCTGACATTGGAATGGAATCAAACACATTTTTCGTTATCTTTGTGGTACCTGTGATATGGGATTATTTTACCAAAAGAATTCGAAATCAAAGTTGGTTAGATATGCTGATGCTGGTTACTTGTCTGACCCACATAAGGCACGATCCCAAACAAGGTATGTTTTCACATATGGAGATACTGCAATTTCTTGGAGGTCGACAAAGCAATCTTTAACTGCAACATCATCAAATCATGTTGAACTTATTGCACTTTATGAAGCTGGTCGAGAGTGCGTTTGGTTATGATCAATGATTCGAAACATCCAAGAAGAATGTGGGCACGAGTCTATTAAAGGAAATCCAACCATGTTATGTGAAGACAACGCAACATGTATATCTCAAATCAAGGAATGATATATCAAAGGAGACAAACAAAACACATTTCTTCGAAATTTTTCTTTACATATGATCTACAAAATGATGGAGTTATTGATGTTCGTCAAGTTCGATCAAGTGACAATTTGGCAGATTTACTCACAAAGTCTTTGCCAACAAAAGTTTTTGAGCTACTGGTTAGGAAGATCGGCCTTCGACGCTTAAAAGATATGCATTAATTTGAGGAGGAGCATTATGCGTACTGCACTCTTTTTCTTCATCAAGTTTTTATCCCATTGGGTTTTTTCTTGGGAAGGTTTTTAATGAGGCGGTTTATGGCGTGTAATGAATGATGAATATCCAAGGAGGAGTATTATAAATTATGTATGGGCCTATGGGTTATGTCTATTCATCCTATTCTTTAGGAACAAGTTAGGGTTTTATACTATTACCCTTATATATATACATCCATTTAGTTATATAAGAGCCAAAGTTATTTTGTTACGATTTGAGAAAAAGAAAACAGAAGTCGAACGATTTAAATAACAAGCTTCATCTTATTTGTTTAACCCTTTAGTAAAATAACATAACATGTTATGATAATTAATGAAAACAAAAACAAAACACCATTAATGACCACACTGAAATGTGTTTTTTTGTGTATCTTAATTTCGTACCTCTTTTTATTTGAGCAAACTTCGTGTTGATAACGTATTGTGAAAGTAATGAACAAGTAAAGAGAAGAGAGGAATTATTATTGAATGGATCATCACTGGGGGTTACAAATAGATGTATATATAAGGGTAATAGTCTAAAACCCTAACTTGTTCTTAAAGAATAGGATGAATAGACATAACCTATAGGCCCATACATAATTTATAATACCTAATATATTGTTTTATAAGTTTTGTTTAAACAAACCACTTTAAAAATTATACAATTATACAAACATAGATAACTAAATGAACATAAACGAAAGTTAACGAACACATAATCGGACGTTAACGAACATAAATGAACTGACACGACTTTTGTTAATGTTCGTTCATTTAACTAAATGAACGTAAAATAATGTTCATGTTCGTTCATTTAATAAATAAACGAAAATAAGCAAACATTTTACCAAACGGTTCATGAAATGTTCATTGAACGTTCAGTTCGTTTACAGCTAGAGCTGTTGTTGGTGTTGTTGTTGATGTTGGTGAGGTTGCTATTAAAATTGTAGTTTTTTTAGTGTTGTTCGGCAAACTAACTGTATTTTTATATTAAAATTTACAAGTGTAAAATGCCATAATTTATGAAAAATAATCTTCAGAATCTTTTAAAAGCTGGTTTTAGTAACTTATTTTCTGGGAACTTATTTTCTAAAATGATCCACAATCTTTGTCACCCAAACAAAGTTTGTTCTTTAACCAAAGCTTATTTTTCAACAAAATAATCTAAATCTTCCATAATCTTCCACAATATCTCGTATGGAAATAGGTTCGGTCCGGTCCGGTTGGTTTGGTTCGGGCCGGTTTCTCAGTTCGGCCCGGTCTATGGTCCGTAATGCTCGCCCTACCCCTATTTGCAAGTGTGTTTGGAAAAAATGTAAATAGTTTTTCTATCATACGGCACGTCTTTATTTTGATAGTGTTGCACTTAGTTTTAAGACTACTACCACCACTGACACCACTTCATCTTCCACCTCACCCTCATATCAGATTTCTCTCTTCTTTCACACCCTATCACTTTTCACTCCATCCACTCACACCAATTCAACTTTCAACATATTTTTTATGAGAAAATTACGTAACTATACTAGTCGCCCTAAGACTTATCACTTTCCAACCCAAAATTCTCAAAAGTCTAAAATGGACAGAGGCGACTGGGCAACTATACAACCCAACCATATGTTCACACGTATCCATTAAGTTAATTACATGTTTGGTCATTGTGGTTTGCCGACTTTTTCATTTCCAGTCTAAATTTTAAAAAGTTTCGGGTTTGGTCCTAAAGTGAAACACTCATTTCATGTTAGGTCCAAATTTACTAGCGGCGTCAGTATTTGACTCATGTTGGCTGTCAAATATGAGGGTATATATGTCTATTCACATATTTAATTTAAAAAATATAATATTCACACCTACTACCAATCAAGACACACTATCTATACTTACTACCTCCACATATAAACAAATACCCACACAAACACCTATTCTTTCATCCCATTTACTTCCACATTTTTCTCATTTTTCTCTCACCCATTATTAAAACACACTTCTCCTGTACAACAAAAACACACTCACATCTCATTCTTAGAGCAAACGGTGTGGTGAAGAAGTGATGCTCGTCGTTCCTACGTGGAGCTCTTCGTTCCCTCGCAGTGGAAGTGAAGAACAAACGACAAAAGTGCTTTTTGAAATCTATCCATTAAACCACAACGGATACAATTTAATTCAAACTTTTTTTAATTAGACCCAATTTTCACACTATAAATAACACATCATTTTAACAACAATTTTCACACAATCATCTACCAACACAACCACTCTTTCAAAACACTTCATCTTAACAAATAAATATGAGTGATTCATCCTATTCCGGTAGTATGTCCGATCTAGATGATATAGCTAACATCGAGATGATTATGCAACAATATCAGTATGAGCAATTGTTGCATGAACCAGAAGCTGAAAGTTTAAACCGCCGTAATTACATCCCCCGTGAACTTGATATTGCTGAAGAATGTTTAATGGTCGACTATTTTAGTGATAATATCTGGAGGCTTATTTTACGTGTCGATATCGTATGAGCCATAAATTATTTTTAAAAATAGTCAAAGGTATTGAAACACATATTCAATATGTTCATCATCTTCCCGATCATTTTCAATTCTTTGTTGTCCGACCCGATTATACGAGTCTAATGAGTTTAAATGTTATTATAAAAATGCACATCCACCACGCGCCAATTGGCATACGGCATAACACCTGATGCATTAGATGAGTCTTTACAAATGGGGGAACATTGTGCACGCTATTGTCTAGATAATTTTACTAGGGAAATTTTCTAAAATACCCGGTCGCTACCCCATGACATCAAAAAATCCCCCAACCGACATTTTTACTCCTAAATGCCCTAAGCGACTAGGCAACCGGTCAACGCAACTTTTATTTTTACTAAGTTACCCCGTATTTTAATTTTTTATACATGCGTTTATACATTTTTCCCCAAAAATGGCCCGTATTTCAGAATTTTTTTTTCCCAAAATAGCTCGTATCCCGATCATTGTTTGGACGTGTGTCGCACAAATGTTCAGTCGCCCAAGGGCTATTATGGAGTATTTTTGAAAATTGAGGCATTTTTTGATATCATGAGAATGCCTCCAGGGCAAATTTGGAATTTTCCCTTTTTACTATGTTCGTTATCGAATTGTTTGTGCCCAAGTTTTTAAGAAAACATGACTTGAATGATGTTCACAATTTATACAATGCACATAACACGATTCATGGGTTGCCGGAAATGCTTGGAAGCATTGATTGTATGCATTGGGAATAGATTAATTGTTCGAAAGAATGGCACGGGTAATTTTCAATAGGTGATAAAAAAAAAACCCCAAATATAATGCTTGAAACAGTTGCGTCATATGACTTGTAGATTTGCATGCATTTTTTGGGGTGTAGTAGGTGCGAATAACAATCTTACCGTTTTGAATAATTCTCCATTATTCAACGACCTTCTTGATGACATCGCCCCAGTGCCTCCGTTTGAAGTTAACGGAGTTACATTTCAACAAGGGTATTATCTAACAGACGGGATTTACCCAGTGGTCATTGTTAGTGCAAATATTACGATATTTAATCTACACAGTCTCGTTTGTTTTGATTGATGACAAACATATAACTTGATACATAACGTAAAATGTACAAGTTACTTGTAATCTTATTTTGTCTCAATATACATTCAACACCTCTCAACGTCTCGAGTCCTCGTATGCTACAACAGAGGTTCGTACATATTTGTTATGTGGCATTATGATCAAACCCCTTGACCAACCATTTAGAATGTTTAAAATAATTTTAGAGCCTTTAAGTATTTTAGGTGTCAAAGTGCACTTTAGGTATAAAATAGAATAAGTGCCACATTAGGTGTTTAGGTAATACTAGTAAGTTTACCATTTATAAAAATGTGTCTTATAATAACATAAGTACATCAAACATTTTTAGTAACTTACTAAATATTATATAGCAAGTTAATACATTTCTAATAACTTTACAAGTTTACTTTCATATACATTTTTATCAAAATAGAAAGTATATAATTATATCATCACATGGATCATCATATTCTAGAATGTATATCTTTCCAAATGATCTTGAAAGATATGTCATAGATCTTGTAAGAAATGTCATAGATTTTGTAAGAGAATGTTGTAGTTGGCTTTGGAAAGATTGTGTAAGATCTTTGTTAGTTTTGTAAAGTAGCTCATGGTTTTTGCACATGGTTTATGTCTTTGGTAGTTTACCTACATATACATGTCCATGGTTTTTCAAACAACTTGAAGAACTTGAAAAAGAAAAACACACATTCTCTCTACACTTAGTATACATCTTAGATCAATAGAAAACCATGTAGAAAACATAATTAATCACCCATATCATCATGATCATAATGCTTCTAAAATTCATCTTTGTTGTAAGCATATCATACATCTTGATCCACCAAAGAAGCTTGGAGATCTTGCCATCATCATCTACCACAAGTATACATGCATGAAGATTAATCACAACAAGCTTAGAGAACTTGTGATCTTCATCCATTGAAGGCATTCTATCAATGGAAGTTCTTTTAGATTAGTCATTCATATCCATTAGTTATTTATGTCTTGGATCATCATTGTACTCATTATTATAGATTAGATGGTTTATGTGTTTGTGCCATAAAACACAAGGTTTCTATGTTGGGCCACAAAACATAACGGGAGTTGTTGTACCCTTGTAAAAGAACTAGCGGGAGTGGTTGTACCCTTGTAAAAGAACCCGGTATGTAGCTTTGTATCGGAAAAAGTGTAAGCGACTGATTGGCTCTGAACAGTCAACCTAAATTGACCAAGGAATGGTCAACCCGGTCAAACAGCCTAGAGTCAATGCTCCGCGGAAGTATAGTGTTTCCCCGGGTCGTTATGTCCCGACGAGGTGTGATGGTTATTAAACGGGTTTGTTATCGGGTGAATTTGGACAGAAAGGGGTTTGTGAATGATTTAACTAAGGAATCTACAACAAAATAGCTTAAATAGGCTATTTGAATAAGACTGGAAAAGTAGAAAAACCAGAAACGTTTAAAACTTAAAAAGCGTACGTTTACGTTTTAAATAACGTAAACCTACAAAATAAAACGCGAAAACTGAAATCTGAAAACCCCCAGGGGGTGAAAATGACTTTTTTACAAACCTAAGATAAAAAGAAAATTTAAAATGAAAATAAAGTTATTAACTTGATTATTTTAATATTTAAACACTAATTAATTAATTAAAACTATTTTAAATCTAATTTAAAATAAACTAAAAATGATAAAGGTTACAAATTAAACTAAAAACTTTTTCTACACCTCTAATTGAACTTGAAGAAAGTATAAAAAATAAAAATAAATATTTTTGTCTTTTTATGAGTTTTTTATTAATTAAAAACTACTTATATTAATTAAACTAATTAAACTATTTTAAATTACAAATAATACTAAATTAACTTAGAAAATTATGGAAAAATTCCTAAAACTATTTTATAACATATAAAAGCTAGGAAAAATATAAAAACTAGGTTTTGGTTTATAAAAACTAATTATGCTATTTAAAACTTATTTATTGATTAATTATTAATAAAACTAATATTAATTCTGATTAATACTAAATGACAAAATAAAATTCTGAGAAAATTACTAAAATTACTTTAATATAAAAGGTAATTAATAAAAATATAAAAAAAGCTAAGTGCTTAATAAAAATTTAAAAATGAAAATTAAAATTAAATTACATTAAATAGAAAATATCACTTAATTTTAAATTGATTTTTCTAGATTTTTATTTTAGAAAACTATTTTACAACTAAAATCATGAACTTTTTATAAAAACAACTTTAGTGGAACTTAAAAATAAGCGAAGTACAAGCTATTTGCCTCAACAGTTGACTTGTTGACCAAGGGGCAAATTAAGCTAAAATGGGCTTAAGTGGGACCCACTCTTGCTAATTATGATCTAAATAAGTTAATGGCACATGATTGAACCAGAATAAGCAATAAGGGATCACAAAATAAGCAACTAAGCACTTAATAAGCAAATTGACCACTTGATTTACTCAGAAATTGGGACAACTTTGAGGTGCTGATTCAGGTGGGGCCCAGGGGTCTTGGGGTCAAACAAAAGGTCAACTCAAGAAACCTGGTAGGAGGGGGGTTCAATGGAACAAAGTTTGGGTAGTGGGGACCATTGAGGTGGTCAGAAATCACCACCAAAGTGGTGGTGATGGGGTGGTAACCTGCTGATGCAGGGCAGAGTTCTCCCCTGCAGCCCACTTTGGAGGGCTGTGGACCCCACAAGAAAAATTGTAAAAATCAAACAAGGATGGAAACTTGAAGACTAGCTGGGGGAGTACTAATCCTAAAAAGAACAAGCCCTAAAACTCACTACAAAATTCAAAACAAATCGTGCTACTTTTGAGATTTCTGTCAAATAGAAAACTTTGACTTTTTGTGTAAACTCATAACTTTGACCTTTTTGAGTTTTGGTTGATTCCTAACAACTGAATATGTTAATTTAAGCTAATTTTGACCAAGATTAAGCTACAAGGACCAGTTATGCAGCTAATGAAATGGTTTTGGGTACTAACTGTGTGACAGTGCACAACTAAGGAACCAAATAATGATTTTTGACTATTCTGAGTTTGGAACTTGTGTTTTTTGGTCAACAAAGTCTGAGTGAGCATAGGGAAGCATGTTGGAACCAAATACAACCACCCAAACACCCCTGAGCATAGGGACACAGGTTTAACCAAACACCCCCTTTATAAACAGATTATGAAACTTTGTGAAGCAACTTGCAAATTTAAACCATGAAATTGAAATTTAAAGGTATACTGAGCTATAGTAAACACAGTTAAACAAATATGAACAATAATTAACAACTACAACTGCAAGTCACAAGATTATGCAATTTTATAGAAAACCTTACAAATTGGCCAAAACCAGGAACAAGGGTGCACTGGCTCAGAACACTATCCTATTACTCCCCTTGGAGTTCTAAACCAGATGGTGTCCAAAATCTTCCTTACTCACTGCTTCTTCTTCATTCTACACTTACTTTTGAATTCTCAAGTATTTTTCTTGTATTTTTTTTGGTAATTTTCTTTTACTTAACTCAAACTGTTTCAAACCCTGTGAAAGCTTTAAAAACTTATGATGGAACTAAAATATGCTTAAACAAACAACAAGCAACAGTTTTTAACAACTTAACAATAATTTGGAATTTCTATATTAAAAACACAAATTTGGAATTGAGATTTGGAAACTTGAAATATTTAATTGAAATGAGTTTCAATTACACGAGAAATACATAGTACAAGAATTTTAAGCCAAAAATTACAATGAAAAATAGATAATTAGACTGATTCGACACTAACTACACTACAAGTATTCTAAAAACTAAAACTAATGCCTTCTCTTCTTTCATTCTTGACTTTTTATAGACCCTGGCACATCTCTCTATCTTTCCCACTTTATTTCAGCCATTGGATTGGCTTCCCATCATCTCAGCCGTTCAAACTGTTTTGGCGGGAAAACGGGGGAAGTGGGTTTGGTGAGTTTGGTTGGAGCAATTAATGAGGAGGAGGGATGTATGGGTGTAGGTGAAGGTATTGATGATAGTTGGTGAGGAGGGGGGAGATAAAGCATGCTGGAAACCAGGGATTAAGGGTGGTAATGGGAGGTTAGGGATGATGGTTGACTGTTTGTTTGACCCTACCTCGTTGACTCTTTGACTTGGGGTTGGGTGGGTTTTATTATTTTGGGAATGGGCTGGGGTACATGGGCTTAGGGTGTTAAGTGGGTTTTTTTTGTTTTGGGTTTGTTGTTTGGTTTTGGTTTTTGAATAATAAGAAGGGTCCGTTTGCTTTGTAACTTTAATTCACAAGGACCATTTTTGTAATTTACCAAAGTTGAGGCCCTGAAATGTAACTTTCCAAATTTAATCACAAGGACTATTTATGCCACATGTGAATATTAGAAGGGCTAAAGTCACAATTTTCCAAAATTTTAAACCCCGAGGACCATTTTTGTCATTATTGAAAGTTCAGGGGTCATTTTTGCCAATATGTGAAAAAATTTTATCCAAGGACCAATATTGAACATTTTTGAATTTCCAAGGACTAAAAATGATTTTTCATCCAAAAATATCCCACCAGAGACCAAATCTGCCAAAGTTTGAAACTCTAGGGACTAATTTTGTAATTTTCCAAAACTTTTCCAATTTTTTCACCAAAGGACAAAATATGACAACTTATGATTGTGAAAGGACCTTTGGTGATTTTTCTTTTAAAATATGTGCTCAGGGACTATTTTTGCCAATTTTTGAAAGTTGGGGGACTGAAACTGCCAATTTTGCAAACTTTGTACGTTTTTCGTCTGTTTTTGCTCATTTTGCATCTAAAACATATAAAACACAATTTTGAAATATTTTTAGTATTTTGATGCATTACTGAGTGTTTTTGTACGTTTTGCAGTTCAGATTTGACCAAAAATGATGAGTGTTTGAGCACTCATCAATCCCCCACACTAAACTATTGCTAGTCCCTAGCAATAACTGTTTTGAAAACTTGATGGATTTTAAACTCTTTACCAAAAGCTATCACTTCTGGAGTAGCCAGGTGTGAGAACTGTGGTACACCTGATAACCGTGTGATTTTGAGCAAACCACCAGCTGTCAACGGATTTGATTAGTCTTTACCAAAAGCCGTTTGCTTCTGGACTAGCCATTCCATTTTGTCGGTTAGACAAGGCGGACTGATAACCACAAAAATTTTGAAACACCAGTGATTTTTTTTTTTTTTTTAATTTATGAAATTTTGGCTAAAAACGGGGGTACTAGATAGTAAAATGTGATTAAATTCGCTAGAATAGCGAAATACCCCCCCCCCCCCCCCCCACACTTAGAACGAATATTGTCCTCAATATTCAAAGTCCCGGCTATTATGCCAACATTTTGAACGTAAAAAGGCAACATTACAAGCTAAGCGTGGAAAACACCATTTTGTTTTTCACTTCATTTGTAACCACAGCATGGGGGACTCCCCCACACTTAGGGTGAAAACCCTATAAGCATGCTACTGTTTTTGTTTACCGAGTCGCTAGCTTGACTCGACCCCAAATTCATTTGTCCTTGGGGAAGCATGATGTGGAAGAAACAATCTCAATCAGACTTTCATTCAAGATGTTTGGACAAACATTTGAAGCACGTGAAAGTTCCACACCGATGAGATATAATCCCGACTTAAGATAGTATAAATTATAAGTGGTGATGCCGGGGTCAAAGATAAAGTCTTCATTCCTGAAAGAATGAAGAACAGGAGAAGTCACCCGATAGGTGAAGAAAGGTAGCAAGATCTTGATGACAATCAAGGTAAAGTCATCATCATCAAAAAGAGAATCCATGATTGGTGTATCATGAATCTCATCATTTAGGCTCGTATGATCTAGACATATTCTGGGTGGGAGGGTTGGGATTTTGATATCAATCAAATTCTCAAGGTTGAGAATATTTCCCTCCGGAAAACAAAGATCAACTTTGTCTGGATCAAAGTGAAAGTTATCATACCCGGTGGAGATATGATATGAGTGAGTTCACCGGAGAACTCCTCAAAGGTGAATGAATCATACTCGGGGAGAGAAATTTGAGAATGAGAAGTGGTACTTCCACTAATCTTCTCTCCCATATGATCAAAGGTAAAGGCTTCAAACTCCGGAATAGGATCGTCGGAGAAAATGTCACTATCCTTTATGGGGATAGGAGATGAAATAGGTTTCATATTGAAAGCCTCGATTTTAGAAATGAGGAGATCGACATTCAATAATGTTGCACGAAGTGCTTCATCCTTGATTTCAGTGTCAATCTCATCATTCTCTTCTTCTAAGCTAACTAGCTTAGAAGGTAATTCTTCCATAAAAACGATGTCTCCACAAGATAACGAATCGTCATCAGTAGAATCGTAGAACATCTCAACATGATCAGTCGGGAAGATAAGAGGAGGAGGAATATCACATATGTGATCAAGAATTCTCTATGACTCTCTTGGGATTGCAACAAGGTCCTCAACACTAGACTTTATGAATTCGTCCGATTCCTTATCAGGAACAGTGTCAAGATGCTCGTCCCCCATGATCAAAGAGTGAGTGGGAACCTCGGGTGTGATAAGAGTGGGTTGAGATGGAATCTCAAATGATGGAATCTCATCTGATGAACATGATGAATCTTTATAAAACTCAAGGATATCAAGTGTATCTTCATCATCACTATCATCAGGAATGAAACGGTATCGAGAGCTAGATCTGGCTGCTTTTTCTTTTGCTATTGATTCACTAATAGATCTTTCATAAGCATCTTGGGAATTTATTTTAGCAGCCTGTTCTTCAGCTAACAATTCTTCCATCGATTTTTGTTTTGGATTATCTGGGGTATGTGTAATTCCTTTCAAGTCTTTCACTAAATCCAAAAGATCAAGGAGAATACTTTGAGGAATTTGTGGAGATGGAGGTTCGTCATAATACGATGTGTCAAAAGTGTTACAAGGAAATGGATTCCTTGTTTGACAATCGGAGTTGAAGTGCGGACCTCCACAGTAATCACAACAGTAACACTGATGTGGCTGTGAGTCGTATGTGCTAAAGTTATAATTGTTATCAGGAAACTGCTCATAGACAAGCGTGTTTCCCGATTGACAATCAGAACTGTAGTGTGAACCACCACAGTACTAACAACAGTAAAACTGCTTAGACTCATGGTGTGGTAGCTGGTGGAATAAATCAGTCGTATCATGGTAAGAATAGGGATCTTGGTTATAGACAGACCCGTTTCCTGACTCTACCATGCCACAACCGGGGCAATTACCACCATTATAAGAACTACCACACCACTGGCAAACCAAAAGGTGTGGATGAGACATAGAAAGAATCAAATGTGTATAGAGGGTGAGGAATGGAGAATCAAAGATGTGAGAGGGTAAAGGAGAATGTTTTTAGATTTTTGGATAGACATTTTGTACAAATGATAAAGAAAATCTTTTTGGGTTTTTTGTGTTCGTTGAAAACTGAATTTAAAATGTTTTCGTGAACAGTTTTATTTTTATAAGAAAATAAGAAGAGAATATGAACAAGGATGGATAAATATACAAAGGATGTATATCCCGATTCACTAATCAGAAAAACCGTTTAGAATAGCGCGCACACCTCCCCGGCAGCGGCGCCAAAATTTGATTGGCTCTGAATAGTCAACCTAAATTGACCAGGGAATGGTCAACACGGTCAAACAGCCTAGAGTCAATGCTCCGCGGAAGTATAGTGTTTCCCCGGGTCGTTATGTCCCGACGAGGTGTGATGGTTATTAAACGGGTTTGTGATCGGGTGAATTTGGACATAAAGGGGTTTGTGAATGATTTAACTAAGGAATCTACAACGAAATAGCTTAAATAGGCTATTTGAATAAGACTGTAAAAGTAGAAAAACCAGAAACGTTTAAAACTTAAAAAGCGTACGTTTACGTTTTAAATAACGTAAACCTACAAAATAAAACGCGAAAATTGAAATCTGAAAACCCCCAGGGGGTGAAAATGACTTTTTTACAAACCTAAGATAAAAAGAAAATTTAAAATGAAAATAAAGTTATTAACTTGATTATTTTAATATTTAAACACTAATTAATTAATTAAACTATTTTAAATCTAATTTAAAATAAACTAAAAATGATAAAGGTTACAAATTAAACTAAAAACTTACAAAAATATTTTCTGAACCTCTAATTGAACTTGAAGAAAATATAAAAAATAAAAATAAATATTTTTGTCTTTTTATGAGTTTTTTATTAATTAAAAACTACTTATATTAATTAAACTAATTAAACTATTTTAAATTACAAATAATACTAAATTAACTTAGAAAATTATGGAAAAATTCCTAAAACTATTTTATAACATATAAAAGCTAGGAAAAATATAAAAACTAGGTTTTGCTTTATAAAAACTAATTATGCTATTTAAAACTTAATTATTGATTAATTATTAATAAAACTAATATTAATTCTGATTAATACTAAATTACAAAATAAAATTCTGAGAAAATTACCAAAATTACTTTAATATAAAAGGTAATTAATAAAAATTTAAAAAAGCTAAGTGCTTAACAAAAATTTAAAAATTAAAATTAAAATTAAATTACATTAAATAGAAACTATCACTTAATTTTAATTTGATTTTTCTGAATTTTTATTTTAGAAAAATATTTTACAACTAAAATCATGAACTTTTTATAAAAACAACTTTAGTGGAACTCAAAAATAAGCAAAGTACAAGCTATTTGGCTCAACAGTTGACTTTTGTTGACCAAGGGGCAAATTAAGCTAAAATGGGCTTAAGTGGGACCCACTCTTGCTAATTCTGATCTAAATAAGTTAATGGGACATGATTAAACCAGAATAAGCAATAAGGGATCACAAAATAAGCAACTAAGCACTTAATAAGCAAATTGACCACTTGATTTACTCAGAAATTCGGACAACTTTGAGGTGCTGATTCAGGTGAGGCCCAGGGGTCTTGAGGTTAAACAAAAGGTCAACTCAAGAAACCTGGTAGGAGGGGGGGTTCAATGGAACAAAGTTTGGGTAGTGGGGACCACTGAGGTGGTCAGAAATCACCACCAAAGTGGTGGTGATGGGGTGGTAACCTGCTGATGCAGGGCATAGTTCTCCTCTGCAGCCCACTTTGGAGGGTTGTGGACCCCACAAGAAAAATTGTAAAAATCAAACAAGGATGGAAACTTGAAGACTAGCTGGGGGAGTACTAATCCTAAAAAGCACAAGCTCTAAAACTCAATACAAAATTCAAAACAAATCGTGCTACTTTTGATATTTCTGTCAAATAGAAAACTTTGACTTTTTGTATAAACTCATAACTTTGACCTTTTTGAGTTTTGGTTGATTCCTAACAACTGAATATGTTAATTTAAGCTAATTTTGACCAAGATTAAGCTACAAGGACCAGTTATGCAGCTAATGAAATGGTTTTGGGTACTAACTGTGTGACAGTGCACAACTAAGGAACCAAATAATGATTTTTGACTATTCTGAGTTTGGAACTTGTGTTTTTTGGTCAATAAAGTCTGAGTGAGCATAGGGAAGTATGTTGGAACCAAATACAACCACCCAAACACCCCTGAGCATAGGGACACAAGTTTAACCAAACACCCCCTTTATAAACAGATTATGAAACTTTGTGAAGCAACTTGCAAATTTAAACCATGAAATTGAAATTTAAAGGTATACTGAGCTATAGTAAACACAGATAAACAAATATGAACAATAGTTAACAACTATAACTGCAAGTCACAAGATTATGCAATTTTATAAAAAACCTTACAAATTGGCCAAAACCAGGAACAAGGGTGCACTGGCTCAGAACACTATCCTATTAATCCCCTTGGAGTTCTAAACCAGATGGTGTCCAAAATCTTCCTTACTCACTGCTTCTTCTTCATTCTACACTTACTTTTGAATTCCCAAGTATTTTTCTTGTATTTTTTTGGTAATTTTCTTTTACTTAACTCAAACTGTTTCAAACCCTGTGAAAGCTTTAAAAACTTATGATGGAACTAAAATATGCTTAAACAAACAACAAGCAACAGTTTTTAACAACTTAACAATAATTTGGAATTTCTATATTAAAAATACAAATTTGGAATTGAGATTTGGAAACTTGAAATATTTAATTGAAATGAGTTTCAATTACACGAGCAATACATAGTACAAGAATTTTAAGCCAAAAATTACAATGAAAAATAGATAATTAGACTGATTCGACACTAACTATACTACAACTATTCTAAAAACTAAAACTAATGCCTTCTCTTCTTTCATTCTTGAATTTTTATAGACCCTGGCACATCTCTCTATCTTTCACACTTTATTTCAGCCATTGGATTGGCTTCCCATCATCTCAGCCGTTCAAACTGTTTTGGCGGGAAAACGGGGGAAGTGGGTTTGGTGAGTTTGGTTGGAGCAATTAATGAGGAGGAGGGATGTATGGGTGTAGGTGAAGGTATTGACGATATTTGGTGAGGAGGGGGGGAGATAAAGCAAGCTGGAAACCAGGGATTAAGGGTGGTAATGGGAGGTTAGGGATGATGGTTGACTGTTTGTCTGACCCTGCCTCGTTGACTCTTTGACCTGGGGTTGGGTGGGTTTTATTATTTTGGGAACGGGCTGGGGTACATGGGCTTAGGGTGTTAAGTGGGTTTTTTTTTTTGTTTTGGGTTTGTTGTTTGGTTTTGGTTTTTGAATAATAAGAAGGGTCCGTTTGCTTTGTAACTTTAATTCACAAGGACCATTTTTGTAATTTTCCAAAGTTGAGGCCCTGAAATGTAACTTTCCAAATTTAATCACAAGGACTATTTATGCCACATGTGAATATTAGAAGGGCTAAAGTCACAATTTTCCAAAATTTTAAACCCTGAGGACAATTTTTGTCATTATTGAAAGTTCAAGGGTCATTTTTGCCAATATGTGAAAATTTTTTATCCAAGGACAAATATTGAACATTTTTGAATTTCCAAGGACTAAAAATGATTTTTCATCCAAAAATATCCCATCAGAGACCAAATCTGCCAAAGTTTGAAACTCTAGGGACTAATTTTGTAATTTTCCAAAACTTTTCCAATTTTTTCACCAAAGGACAAAATATGACAACTTATGATTATGAAAGGACCTTTGGTGATTTTTCTTTTAAAATATGTGCTCAGGGACTATTTTTGCCAATTTTTGAAAGTTGGGGGACTGAAACTGCCAATTTTGCAAACTTTGTACGTTTTTTCGTCTGTTTTTGCTCATTTTGCATCTAAAACATATAAAACACAATTTTGAAATATTTTTAGTATTTTGATGCATTACTGAGTGTTTTTGTACGTTTTGCAGTTCAGATTTGACCAAAAATGATGAGTGTTTGAGCACTCATCAGCGACGATTGTAAGGTTTTCTCCGCCAAGAAGGGAGCTTGTTGATCTAGTGAAGTAACTCTCGAGTTGGGTACTCGGGGAGTGGAGTAGGGCGGGAAGGTGATCCGTGATCGAACCACTATAAATCATCGTGTTCAGTTTGCTCTTTCCTTTTACTTTTATACTTGCACTATATTATTGTTTATGTGACTTGATGTTTATGCTTGTGTGACAACTTGTTATATCATATGCTTTATATTAGTCATAAGACTATTATTAGCATTTCTCATATTACAACAAGCTTGATCGGAAATTTGTCATATGGATGTTTTTAGAAAAGAAAAACAAACCGGACTAATAATGGTGTAACTTGACACAATGGTTTATACTATATTTGATACAACAAGTTTAAAGATTTTTAAACGGAAACGTATTCACCCCCCCCCCCCTCTACGATTTCACAATCATCTTTTGTCAAATCATTTTCGGTTGCAAATTCGGAGAAAAATTCCGTATTTATACGGCGATAAGAAAGTGCTCGAAAAGACGTTGAAAGAGCTTTTCGTATCCACCAAGGACGTAGGCATGTTATAAGTCAACCGACGCATATGTGGACTGTCAACAAGTTAAAGAAAGTCATGTATACGTGTCCGAAATGAGCGAGATTTATATTTGTCCGCGAGTAAATTTTTGACAGACATGGATCGAGCGATGCGAAATGCAATGGAGGAAAGCCAAAGAACTTCGTGATAAGCAAACACACGGAAGGCTTCAACGAAATATTATTGAGCATGTTTGGCAACAACATCTAGAACATCAACAAAATAATTAGCTTCTTTATAATTTGATTTATTTTTTATTATTTTTATTTCTTAAGTTTCGTATGTTTTTTTACGTATTGTATTTCGTATCGTATTATATTGTATTTTAGTTTCGTATTGTAATTTTAATTAAATGAAATGAATTTAGTTTGCTTGAAAAATGGAAAAGAACATAAAATTGGGGTGGGTGGGACCCAAATGAAGACTTTGTTTTGTGTTATGATAGAGATGGTATTTTGAAGTGGTTGTGTTAGGGGGATGTGGCATTGGTGGGGCTCAAATGAAGAGGTGATGGATATCACCACACCTTTTGCTCTTAGAGCACAAGGTGTGATAACATCGGAGGTGGCATTAAGCTGATGTGGAGCTGCGTTACAACACCGTCTGGTGGTGTTAAGGCGGGACGTTGGAGGTGGCATTACCATGGTAACGCTGCATTAAGCAGCTTGCATTAAAAAAACAATAAGAAAAATAAAAATAACACTATCGCCACCTAACGACTTGTTTCATATTTGAATTCAAAAAAATAATAATAATAATAAATAAATAAATAAATAAATTCAAAACTCTCCATTAATCTTTATAGAAGCATAACTTCTTTGTTAATATCCAAACTTAAAAGAAAGATAAAATAAAAGTGCTTCAATCTTACTTTCTATCGGTGTCGACAAAACGAAAACAAAACCATACGCCTACCTTAGACCTTTAACAAGATCTTGAAGCTGAAACGTTCACAAAAATTAAAGGGGACATGCAAGAAGTGAGTTATTTGTTTGTATGAGATCTATTTTGTTGGAGGTTGCGCATTTTTTGTGATAGAAAGAAGTGTGGTTGTGTAACTGCAAAAGACTAGGGTAAGTGGTAATATTAACTTTTTAATATTCCTCCTTGATGAACATGATTCCTAAGCCACACCATTGCTTAGTGAGGTGTTTAGCTGTTGGGATGATGATGCGTTCATAGAATGGGATAACACTACTCGAAGCAAATATTTATATACGGTTAATATTTCTTTCGTAAAGTTAGTTTTCTTTATTTCATATATGTTAACACATCTCATCTTTATTTACATGTTATGTAATCTCATTATCTTTTGGAAGAATATTCAACTTACTTTTTAGGATTTCTTGATTTAAGTTGTGGGTGTTCAAAAAATATCCGTATTCAGATATCCGAAAAATTGATCAGAATTTATTAAAAAGTTGGGTTTTATGAAATGTCAGTTTTGGAACTTATATGAAAGTTTTCCAAAAATTATAGATATTTGAATATTCGGATATATAAAAACTGTTATCCGAAGTTTTGGATATCCGAATTGAAAAAAGCTTAGCTAAAATAATGGGTATAACATGAAACCGTCATCGAAATTTTGGATATCCGAAAATAGAACCGCAAAAAACCAAATATGATGATGGTATATGTACTTTAACACCTTTGTTTGGTGTTCAATTGAAGGAAATGTAGCCTTTATGCAGAGGTTTCTCCATGGAGTACTATCTTGAGTTGTCATCATTTGAACGAAAGTATTATAGGTGAATTGATAAAAGTTAATTTGTTCAGTTGTATGTCTTTTGCTTATTCTATTTTAGCTTCAACAAGCTGGTTTAGGTATGCCTAACTAGCTTTTAGTCTAGCTTTATAATGTTGTTTTTATTGTCTGATATAATATATTCACCTTGATATCGTCATGGGATGAGGTCTTAAAGCCAATGTAGATACGATTAGGACCGTAATGTATGAAACATTGAAGTCGAACCCCATTTAGTTTTCTGCTGATTCTCGTAACTTGCACTGTCTTCTTTTAGAGAAAGTGAATGGAGTGAACTTATACAACTAGGAGGAAAGTGAATGGAGGGAAACTATCTGTTGATTATAGTATTTATTCAGGTGGCATTTATACAACTAGGAGGGAACAATTCATCTACGTAATTTTTTGATAAAATAAAAAACACCCCCTTAACTTTACTAACGTATTAAACTAGCCCATAAACTTATTAAGCTTACACTATAACACTTTTTTTAAGCTTAGTTTATAATAAACTAACCCCGAAATTCATTAAACTTTATATTGCAACTACTTTTAAACTTGATAATATAACAAACTTACCATAAACACATTATGCTTCATATTTCTACTCATTTCATATCATTTTTGTTATTATCTTTAACACATTTTATCAAGAAAACATATAATTATTAACTTATTTCACAACTATGAAATATATATTTTTGCACCCGATGTAAAGCAAAATCAAAAAATCGAACCAAAAACCAAAACAACTGCTCCAAAAAATGGAACCAATTCTAAAACCGATGGTGCGTTTTTGGTTATTAAAAAAAACTGAAAGTTTTGGTTCGGTTTTGGGTTTTATATGAAAACTCAAACCGAAAAAACCGAACCGTCACATACTAATATTCATAAAACTAATAAAACATATACACATATTAGTTTTGATATATGTTACTAGCAAAGTCCAAAAACTAAAGACACATGTATTAAATATTCGTAACAGATGTTTATTTAGCTAACACTTCAATAAATTCTTAAAGTTAGTTTTCTTTATTTCATATATGTTTGTACGTCTCATCTTTATATACATGTTATGTAATACTATTATTTTCAAGCAAAATATTCTACTTACTTTATAAGATTTCTTGATTTAGGTTGTGGGTGTTCAAAAAATATCCATATTCAGATATCCGAAAAATTGATAAGAGTTTATTAAAAAGTTGGGTTTTATGAAATGTCACTTTTGGAACTCATTTAAAAGTATTCCAAAAATTATAGATAATTAGATATTCGGGTGTATAAAAACTATTCTCTGAAATTTCGGATATCCGAATTGAAAAAAACTTAGCTAAAATAATGGGTCAAACATAAAACTGTCATCAAAAATTTCATATATTCAAAAACTGAAAACCAAACCAAAAACCAAAAAAATCAAACCAAATTTTTAGTGCGGGGTTTGGTTTTTAAAAACATAAAACCGAACTTTTGGTTTTAGTCAAAAACCGCCCCATGCTCACCTCTAATTTACCCTTGTAGCTTGATTATTATTTTCCATATAAATTTACGGACTAAAGTAATTTTCAAAAGTAATAGTTAAGCGGGGATATAAATGCATATATAGAAGGACTAGTATTTTGGTTTTTTGACGGCAAATTTATACAAAAGGAGGTAAACTATAAAAGCAAGCGAAATTCTGAAATGAAAAATATTGTTATGCCTATTGATTATACCTACTTTCATACTTAATGATTTGATTGGTGAACTTGAAAAGATAGAAAATACATAATACATTTGTCAAATATGGTGTAAAAGTCGACCAATTAGCTAAAAAATTAAGGTGTGTGGTGGGGAAATTACCTTTTACATATTTTTGTATTCCAATTAGTTGAAACATGAAAAGAATTGATAGTTGGAATGACATTGTGGAAAAGTTTAAGAAAAGATTGGGCAATTGGAAAGCTAAAATTATATCGTTTGATGAAAGGTTAACGTTGACAAAGTCAGTACTCAGTAGTTTAGCTCTTTACTTCGTGCTCTGGAGAGTGTCATGTTAATACAAATAATGTCAAAAACGTCATTTGCATTATTCGGGTTCTATACATTTTGATAATCACAAAATATAAAAACACGTTACGTAAAATTACACTTAATAAGTTTTTAATCGAGAAAACTCGTTTAGACAACTTCTCGATTACAACATCACTTAAGGTATGAACAAACACTATATTAATTTAGTTAAGTGATCAAAGAATATATTTTTCTTAAAACCTCACATTTTTATTTGACAAAACATTTTTACAAAAGTATTTTTGTAATTATAAAAAATGTTTTAATAAGAAAATAATTTTGAATTTCAAATTCTCTAACAGCTAGTTTTCCCACCCAAATCTGATAAATTTTCACCACACCAGGATAAAAATAGGAGCGTCTTAAGGTGACAGTCCCTTAAATAGGCGACAGTCCCTTATATATACGGGACCGTCCAATGTTTACGGGACCGTCCCTGCTCCTCCAGGTGCCTATAAATACTACACTATTCCTTACAGAAAATCAACCCTCTTGGCACAAAAACATTTTGTTCTTTCTTTCTTCTTCTTTGATCACTATAACGTGTTGATATGTGTTTATAAGTGATCCCGTCATCCTCTACCTCCAATTGCAATAGAAGAACGCTCGTATTCATTAAGAAACGAAGTGTTATAGGCTAGTCATCACACACACGTAACTTGTGTTACGATTCTCTTCTTCCTTCAAACTCTCTCATTTGTCAATATTGTATATTAGTGTATCCGACTTGTGTGTGAGTTGAGATTAGGTATGTTAGTGTAGACTCAAACAAAGTGTACATCCGTGAAGTGGTGTATGTAAAGTAGGATTTGGTGTGAGTCCGTGCTTGGGTGTGTTGGACTTGGTGCGAGTCCTTGTATTGGTGTGTGAAGACTAGGACTTGGTGTGAGTCCGTGTATAGGTGTGGACTAGGTGAAAGTCCGTGAAGTGAAGTGTGAATACTTGGACCGTGTGAAAGTTCAATTGGACGGTGTGTACGTCCGTGTGAAGACTAGGATTGTGTGTAAATCCAACTGGACAATGTGTATGTCTGTGTAGATTGGTTCTAGCTAAGATTAGGACTCGACATTCCGCTTAGTGTCATAAATTGGTGTAAGTGTTGGTGTACGGTTTGCTCCGCCTGAAGGGAGTGTGTTGACATAGTGATTGTGAACTCTCGAGTGTGATACTCGAGGAGTGGAGTAGGGCGAAGAGTGAGCCTCATGCCGAAGCACTGTAAATTTTTATGTCTCGGTTTGGTTGTTTTCTTCATTTATCACTTGCTTATACTTTGTTTACTTTACGTATTATTATTGTGTTCTTATACATTCTATTGATATCACACAACTTCGAATCAAACGATTTTCAAGAAGAACAAAAATGAACTAAAAATTCTTAAAACTTAATTGTAAACGGTGAAACTATCCAACCCTCCCCTATACTTTCTACAATTGCTATTAGAGCGGGTCATTCAAGAGCTTCAAAATATACTGTATTTTAAAACTTGAATCGTTATATGGAGTATGAAAGATATCTAGAAGGGCACTCTTTGCAAGTATCACTATTTTTCGAAAACAATAATTTTATTCATTGGAAAAATAGATTCAAAAATTATGTGAAATCAATTGATCAAGTTCTTTGGCATGTTATTTCAACTGGTGATTTTCAATAAACGGAAATAAATTTGGAAAATCAAAGTGATGAATTTAAAAGAAAATTTTACAAAAATATTGAAGCCAAAATAATGATTTATAAAGTTTTACCGCAGATTGAATATGAAATAATTTTAATGTGTCAAACGGCAAATGATATTTGAAAAAGTCTTTCAAACTTTCATCAAGAAAATAGTCAAGTCAAAGACAACCAAATTGATCTTAAACAAATATATGAACAATTTGTCACTTCTGAAGAAGAATCAGTAGATAGATATTTAGATAGAATAAATACAAGTGCTACTAGTTTGAATGTTTTCAATGAAGGAAATGCACATCCGTGAAGTGGTTTATGTAAAGTAGGATTTGGTGTGAGTCCGTGCTTGGGTGTGTTGGACTTGGTGCGAGTCCTTGTATTGGTGTGTGAAGACTTAGTGTGAGTCCGTGTATAGGTGTGGATTAGGTGAAAGTCCGTGAAGTGAAGTGTGAAGACTTGGACCGTGTGAAAGTTCAAGTGGACGGCATGTACGTTCGTGTGAAGATTGGATTATGTGTAAATCCAAGTGGACAAGGTGTATGTCTGTATAGATTGGTTCTAGCTAGGATTAGGATTCGACATTCCGCTCAGTGTCGTAAATTGGTGTAAGTGTTGGTATATGGTTTGCTCCGCCTAAAAAGAGTGTGTTAACATAGTGATTGTGGACTCTCGAGTGTGATACTCGGGGAGTGGAGAAAGGCGAAGAGTGAGCTTCGTGCTGAAGCACTATAAATCTTTGTGTCTCAGTTTGGTTGTTTTCTTCATTGATCTCTTGTTTATACTTTGTTTACTTTACGCATTATTATTGTGTTCATATACATTATATTGATATCACACAACTTCAAATCAAACGATTTTCAAAAAGAACAAAAAGGAACTAAAAATTCTTAAAACGTAATTGTAAACGGTGAAACTATTCAAACCCCCCCCCCCCCCTTTAGTTTTTACATGTCCTTAAAGGTTAGTGTGAGACAAAAAAATGTATTTTATTCATTTTATTTATAATTATTATTATTTATTTATTCACTAAAGTTTTTTATTGTTAGGGGGACCCAAAAATCAGTATTCGGGTTAACCCGATTAACACGAACTCTTATTAGGGTCGGGATTGGGTGAGAGTTTCAACTTTATTCGGGTTTCGGGTTGATGCGAATAACCCGCATGTTAATGCAAATAATGTAAAAAACGTTATTTGCATTTTCCGGTCTCTACATGTTTTGATAATCATAAAATATAGATACACGTTACGTAAAATTACGCATAACAAGTTTATAATCGAGAAAACTCGTTTCAACCACACCATCACTTAAGGTATGAACAAACAATCTACCAACTTAGTTAAGTGATCAAATAATTTATTTTTCACTAAACCTTACATTTTTATGTGACAAAACATTTTTACTTTAAAGCATTTTAAATTGTTTTATCAAGAAAATAAATTTGAACTTCAAATTCTCAAACATCTAGTTTTCCCGCCTAAAACCAGATAAGTTTTTCACCAGATAAACTTTCACCACATCTAACAAAAATAGGAGTGTATATCAGGACGGTCCCGTAAACATGGCGATGGCCCCTTATGTATACGGGACCGTCCAACTTTAAGGGACCGTCCTCCGCTCCTCCTGGTGCCTATAAATACTGAATTGTTTCATACATAAAACTCACCTCTTGAGCACTAAAACTTTCTGTCTTCTAAATTCACTCTAAATACTCTTCTTTGATCACATTAACGGGTTGTAAATTGTTTACAAGTGGCCACATCCATCCCTCCTCCAAGTGCAAGAGAAGAACACTCGTATTCGTCAAGAAACGAAGTGTTGAAGAATAGTCCTTCACCTCATAAACCGTTGTTATGATCTCTTCTCAACCTCCATTCTTGTTATCTTAATTCTTGTAATCCGACTTGAGTGCAAGCTCGGAATTGTGTATTGTGTTGATTCGGACTAGGTGTTGGTTCGAATAGTGTATCCACGTGGGCTTTCATGTAGATTGGTTCTAGCTTGGATTAAGACTCGACATTCCGCTTAGTGTCGTTAAACTTGGTGTAAGCTTTTGTGTACGGTTTGTTCCACCATAAGGGAGTGTGTTGATATAGTGTTTGTGAACTCTCGAGTGTGAGATTCGAGGAGTGGAGTGGGGCGAAGAGTGAGCTTCATAGCCGAACCACTATAAATCTTCGTATCCTGGTTTGATCGTTTCTTTCCTTATCTTTACGTACTTGTTTATAATTGTGTTCATAAATTGTTGTGTTGGTATCACATAAGATTCGAATCGAAAAATATTTCAAAACAAACTTGAAAAAGATTTTTGAAAACATAATTAAAACGGTGAAACTATTCAACCCCCCCCCCCCCCCCCCCCCCGACCCCACATTGTAGTTTCTACACCGTGTAAATTTGGGTTAACCCGTACCTGAATAACCTGAACTGGACTAACCCATGCCCGAATAGCCCACATCTTACTAGGATCGGGTAAGGGTAAGGTTTTTCTTCCTCAAAATTCGATTAGTACGACCAAATAAGGCTTATTCAGGTCGGGTTTACCGAATAGCCCGCACCTTATTTGTGAAATTCTTTTGGTATATGTTGATGACATTGTCATCACATATAATGATGTCAATGGAATTGAAAGTTTCAAAACTTTTTGAGTTTAATGTTTATGATTAAAGATCTAGTATTTTGAAATATTTTATGGGCATTGAGGTTTTTGAAAACAAGAATGTTTTATGTCTTTCACAAAGGAAATATTGTCTAGAAATGTTACGTGAGTATTGTTTATTAGCTTGCAGCAAACCTGCTGCTACTCCTTTACAGCAGAATGTTGTTTTAAATCATAAAAAAATTGAACATGATAAACTTTTTACTGTATATAAAGACTTAGTAGGTAATTTGATTTATCTTTCTGTTACTAGGCCTGACATTGCTTTTGCAGTTCATTGCCCTAGTCAACATATGCATTCCCCTCTTCAATCTCATTTTACTGTTGCAATAAGGGTTTTGAGATATTTGAAACAAGCACCAGGGAATTGGATTCAGTTCTATAAATGTAACAAGCTGACTTTTTTTTCATTCTCAGATGCAGATTAGGCTAAATGCCCTATCTCTAGAAAGTCTGATTTTTGTGTTTATTTGGGTAATAATGTGTTATCTTGGAAAAGTAAGAAGCAAGCTACAATTTTCATATCATCAGCTGAAGCCAAAGACAGATGTATGGCATCAACCACATGTGAGATCATTTGGATTTCAAAGTTCTTAAAGATTTGGGAGTTGAGGGCTTGTTTCATGTTGATCTTTATTGTGATAATGATGCTATTAAAATAGAGCCAATTATGTCTTTTATGAAAAAATCAAACATTTAGAAATAGATGTTCATCTTGTAAGAGAAAAAGTGTCATTTGGAGTTATAAGAACTGTTAAGGTTTCATTAGCTAATCAGGTAGCTAATAGTTTTACAAAAGGCCTGACTATTGCTCAGCACAAAATGTTTTGTGGAAAACTTGGTTTAGTTGGTATGTTTAAACCATGAGCTTGAGAAGGGGTGTTGGAAATATGGTTATATTGCATTCTTATGGTTTAATATAAGTATAGGGACTATTCCTTCACTTATTGCTAACAGTTTGATAGATTGGTTATGTTTTTTTAAGTTTTATTCTATAGGGATTGAAGTGAAAGATTGTGCTATATAAGCACTCTTCCCAACTCTAGGGCTTATTATCTCAAGCCGTTTTATCTCTCTTGTTTACACATACTCTCTTTATTCTCTCTCAAAATGTTGTATATTCGTTTGATAGATCATCTTGATCTTCTGGTATTAGTCTAGTAATTCTAAGTGTTGTAGTGAGATAATCTATAAGAGTGTTATAGTATTCTTGTGTTGCATCCAGTTGGGGACAACACGTTCTCTTTTGTATGTAGTATTGCATCCATTTGGAAACAATACATCTGATTTTATAAGTAATAAAATAAGCACGTGAGGAAGTTGGTTGAGTGCAAATTAAGCATTTTGGTTATTAGATTGTTACTACCTCCGTCCCATAAAAACTGTCCAGTTTGACTTTTCAAAGTCAAACTGGTTGAACTTTGACCTTATTTATTTTTGTGGTTATTATATAATACTTGATGTAAAATATATGAATAAATTGAGTTTTAAGTGTATTTTTCATTGGTATAATTTTTCATCAAGTATTATATAACACATAAAAAATATATAAGGTCAAAGTTGAACCAGTTTGACTCTGAAAAGTCAAACTGGACAGTTTTTATGGGACAGAGGGAGTATTTTTTATAAAACTAAATCTTTACTTGAAAACTCAATTTCATGGTTTATCTGAATCAACATAATCAAGCAACTATGAGGTAACTTTGTGTTAAAAAAATGCAGATTTAACCAGCAGGTAACAATTATTTAATATGGTTTAAAAGATTATAACTTAAACCATAAGGATATCGATAACTAAAACAGTTAAAAAGTTTGAGCAATGATGTTTTTGATGCTTGCATCATCGAGTGAAGCAATGATATTATGTCATTAGGGATGATGATGCATGCTGAATGTCGACACCAAAGAGTGAGCCAAATCGTGTTATGTGTTCATATCCTTAATCTATTCTAAAAGAACCAAAAAAACATCTATTGTTCATATCCTTCCTGATTATCTGAGTATTGTTCTTATGGCAACAGGTGCACTCTCGATAGATTCGTGTTATAGTAAAAAGTGTTGTCACGTTAACTTTTCACCCTATAAGTCAGAACCCAGTGCAAAACAAGCTCTCTCATCACTCAAGTAAATTCCCCACGGATTTTTTTTTTTTAATAATTTATTCACATGTAAACACAAATTAAACTAAAAATAAGAATTCATTAATAATAAAATAAAAATACAATAAAAAATTACATGAATTAAAAAATATATATATAAATAAAAGTAAACTAGTTTTGACAATATTTGTCTCGAATTTCACATTTGGCCTACTCAGTAATAGCCGTGTCAACTGGATCCATCCCCTCGGTGCTTGTGGCAAGCATTTTCATGTCGTCGTTTCTTGTTTAAGCGTTGATTAATTGTACCCTCATGATGAGTGTGTAAATACTCATCATTTTTGTCTTATATGAACTGCCAAAACATCCAAAAACACCCAATAATGCATCAAAATACAGAAATTATTCCAAAAGTGTGTTTTATATGTTTTAGATGCAAAATGTTTAAAAACAAATGAAAAACGAACAAAGTTTGCATAATTGGCAGTTTCAGTCCCTCAAGTTTCAAAAATTAACAAAACTAGTCCCTACAAGTTTGAAATGAAAGAAAAGTCAACCCAAGGTTTTTAAAAGTCAAAAAATATAAAAAACGATCATTGGGTGAAAACTTTGAGAAAATTACACAAATGGTCCCTGCAGTTTGGAAAATTACACAAATGGTCCCTGGGGTTTTGAAATATAAAAATTATCAAAAACTACCCTTGTACTATTCACCTATGCCAAAATTAGTCCTTATTGCAACTTTGGATTATTTGCATGTTGGGTCCTAAATTTCAGATTTTTACATGTTTGGTCCTTGTGTTTAAATTTCAAACAAACCAAACGGATCACTATTAACACAACACCCTTACCACCTTATATCCCCAGTCCAATACACCCTCCAAGCCCAATCACCAACACAAAAGCCCACCACTCCTTACCAGCCCACACCCTTTCTATAATAAATTAAACCCACCCCGTTTTATTACCCTTTCCCAGTCAACGAAGTCAAACCTTTCCCCCCCCCCCTCCACTTGGATAGCTGCTGCTCCAACACCATCATCACATCTATAATACTTTCCCCACACTCCAACCCTGCCATACTCCCTTTCCATCACTAACCAACAAAACCCTCATCCCTGCCAAAAGCTATCTGCCAAGAGTAGCTTATCTTTTTTTTCCCGCCCAAATCAAATAAACGGCCAAGATCATGTCAGACTCATCCAAAGGTCCAAATTGAGGAGGGAAAAGCACAACATGGAGCAGAGAGAGAGATGGAACCCTAGTTGTTACTCTTGGTATAAAAAGAAAAGTTTGTAGCCATTCATAAGGCATTAGGATTTAGAATAGTTAATAGTAGGAAATTAGTGTTAAAATTAGTTTAGTATAATTTTCATTAAATACTTTAGTTACCAATCTCAGTATGTAATCTTTTCAAGATCAATGAAAGTTCAAATTTTCTTAAATCCCTGTTACTGTAGCACTGCTTAATTTTGTGTTGCTTCTTTTACAGCTTATTTACTGCTCAGTAAGGTTTATTCATGCTTATTAGTGATACTAGGTACCATTGATGCTAGTTGCAAATCTAGAATAAGCCTTGGTTTGAAACTTGATTCTTTCGCTGTCTCAATAGCTTACTCTTGTTCTGCTTATTATACTGCTTATTCTCTGGTTATTAGTGCTTATTTAATTCCTAGTTAGTTTGCTCACTAGTTATTCTCAAAGTTTACTCCAAAAGATTGCTTTTATTTGTCAAAAATGCACACAGTCACCCATTAAGGGGTGTTTGGGTGAAGGAAATCTTTTGTTGTTTTGGTCAAATTTAGTTCATGAAAGAGTTTCATTTAATTTTTTTTGATTGTACTGTGTTGTTTTGAGTCACATCCTTGCATGTCCATTAAGCTTTTAAGAATCTAAAGCTATCTCTAAAAAGTTCCCTGTCAAAACTATTTTAGTTGAGTATATAACTTAAATTCCTGGTTTAGCATTTGTGGCGGTTTTCGTAGCTTCAAACTAGATCACTTTAGGATATCATAGCTGCTACAGGTCTGGGAGTTAGTAGTTTAATAGTTATTGCACTAACTTTGTCAAATTCACATTCATAACTGTCTCAGATAGATGCTAGGTCAGATCTAGGATCAGAAGCACTTTTAGTCGTTGTTTACGGGTTAAATTTGTTTCAAATAGGATAGGTTAAGTTCTCAAAGCTGGTCTTTAGGATTCCAGGTCAAAACTCACACCATTTAGACCCATTGGCAGGCCTGCTGATCATCTCTCCCAAGCAGCAGTAGAAAAGTATTTTTAGTTTGCTCAAATCTTGGTCTCGTGGCCTGAAATCTGGTTTACACCTTCTTTGGTAGTTTGTTTTCATGCTACAAATTTTATTTTATTTTTACGATTTATTTTGCAGCTTATTAAGCCTCCTCAAATCAGCCCCCTAGGCTTACAAATCCCCTGCACCCAGCCTTCAGTTCTGACCCACTTTATATTGACCATATCTTGGTCAATCTTAGGTCTTAGTGCGCGAACTTTGGTGTTTTGGAACCCCCATCTGGCCATCTCACTATACGTATGCTTATTTTTCAGTATCTGCTTATTTGCTTATTTAATTTTGACCCCCAAGTTGTTATCAATCACTGAGTTACACTGAGTGATCAGTGTGATCTAGCAACTTTCATAAGCTCTTTTTGAGCTTATTGGTGGGCCCCATAGTGAGTTCTTAGGTTCCTGGGGTAGCTTTCAAGCTCAAGTAGTTATCTCCATGCTTATTTTTGGTTTTTAAGCTTATTAGATAAGCTTTGCCTAACCTTGCAGCTTGTTCATTTCATTATAAGCCCTGACTAATCAGTGTTCATTAGCCCTTGTCCCAAGCCCACAATAAGCTCAATACTTGAGCTTATTGTTTGTTTGTGGACATTTTGGAATGCCCTCCTTGCAGGTTTTTGATTTCCACCACCATTTTGGTCCTCTGATCGCCTAGGTGGGCCCCACCAAGGGCTGCAAGGTGCCTCTTTGTCTGTTTGTTATTCAGGTATCGGTTTGCTTATTTGGATTGTTTCACTTATGCAGTGTCTTATTCTTGGTGTTTCACCTTAATTTAAGTACATCTCAGTTGTTCCAAGTTTAATTTAGTCTTTGGTGGTTAGCTTGCATCTCATTTATAGCTTTTCAAGTTTTAAGAATTCTATTTTTTAGTTAAATGCTTACCTGATAAGCTCTTAAGCTCAATCTGGGCTTATTTCCTAGTTCCATTTATTTTGTCTTTTTAAAAGTTGTTAGTTAGTAGTTGTTAATTAGTTGTGTAAAGAGAAACCAAAAAGAAAAAAATAACTTGTGCAAAACATCCCTAGCCAGATTCGACCCTAGGGTGTTTGGTTCAGACCTCAAAGCAACTACGTGCACCATCTCCCCTATAGCAATCTTAGTGTTTAGTGTTTCTTGTTTTATTTTTATACTAGAACAATTTCTTGTTAGCTTATTTTCTTATCCAGCTTATTTTTCAGCTTATTAGCAAACTTTTTAGCACTTTTATATTTTTATTAGTTAACTGGTACTACTAAGCATTTTTAGAAAAAGTTTTGTAATTATTAAAATTAGTTTAGTATTTTTAATAATCATATTTAGTTTAATTAGTATTTAATTAATAATAAATAATTAAAAAGTCAAAAAAAATAATTTTCTTTTTTCTAAAATTTTCTTTTATCGGTAAGATCGTAAAAATATTATTTTCATGTCCATAGGGTTAGCGTAGCTCAAATTTCACTTTTTATTTTGCGCACTCGCGTTTTATTTAATTAACTTTCGCGTTTTTAATTTTAGATTACGTTTTAGGGTTCCTTAACTTTCTATTATCATTCCCGTAGACTTTTAAGTAGTTTTTGAGTTTTAATTTTCATTCCTTGTTCGAATTCATGTTTTAGTTGCATTAAGTTTACTTTTCGTACGTTATTTGCGAACTCGCGTTTTATTAACTTTTACGTTTTTAAAATTTAGGTTGCGTTAGTAAAAGTAGTTTGTAAAATAAGAAAAACTAAAAACATAAATAAAGTGATAGCTTCTATTTAAGCCGTTTGGCTTATTTTTCTGCTTACGTATAAGCAATTTCTGATTTTAAGTTTTCAGTTTACGTTTTAAGTTAATTAGGTTTCGCGTTATTGTTAATATAGTTTGTTTACATCGTTCTCATTCGTATTTCCTTAGCGTAATCATTCTAATCACTTAAAACCCTTTCCTGTCCAAATTCACCCGATCACAAACCCGTTTAAATACCATCCACACCTCGTCGGGACATAACGACCCGGGGAAACCACTATATTCCCCGGCAGCGGCGCCAAAAGTTGATTGAGCCCGAACCACCTAACTTATATTGACCAAGGAATGGTCAACAAAGTCAGACTGCTTAGAGTGCCAGTGGTGTGGTAGTTCTCATAATGGTGGTAATTGCCCCGGTTGTGGCATGGTAGAGTCAGGAAACGGGTCTGTCTATAACCAAGATCCCTATTCTTACCATGACACGACTGATTTATTCCATCAGCTGCCACACCATGATACTCAGCAGTTTTACTGTTGTGAGTACTGTGGTGGTTCACACTACAGTTCTGATTGTCAATCGGGAAACACGCTTGTCTATGAGCAGTTTCCTGATAACGATTATGACTCTAGCACGTACAACCCACAGCCTCAACAATTTTACTGTTGTGATTTCTGTGGAGGTCCACACTTCAGTTCAGATTGTCAAACGGGGAATCCATACCCTTGTAACAATTTTGACACACCCTATTATGACCAACCTCCACAGTACGATATGAATCAAGCACTTCTTCCAGAAATGCAAAATCTGATGAAAATCGTTGATGAGCTTAAGGGTTTAGTTGACGACTTTGCCCAAAGACATACTCATCAAAAATCCATGGAAGAATTGCTTGCTGAAGAGCAGGCTGCTAGAATAAATTCCCAAGATGAATATGAAAAATCTATTCGGGAATCCATTGCAAGAGAAAAAGCAGCCAAGTCTAGCTCTTTGTTCCGTTTTACCCCTGATGACAGTGATGATGAGGATACACTTGATATCCTTGAATTTTATAAAACCTCATCAAGTTCATCAGCTGATATCCCTGCAGTTGAGATTCCATCTCAAACAACTGCTATCACACCCGAGGTTCACACTCACTCTTTGATCATGGGGGACGAGCATCTTGACACTATTCCTGCAAAGGAATCGGACGAATTCATAAAGTCTAGTGTTGAGATCCTTGTTCCAATCCCAAGAGAGTCACAGGGAACTTTGGATCATGTATGTGATTTACCTTCCCCCATTGAGTGTCCTAAAGATCAATTTGAGACTTTCTCAGATTATAGCGATGATTGTATATCTTATGGAGACATCGAGTATGTTGAGGCATCAGTTCCACAAACTGATGCTGATCATCTTCTTGAGGAGTTCGCTGATGAACTTGCTCACATCAATCCACTTTCATTGGAAAGTGATGATGGTCTCCTTGACTTCGAAGCCGATCTGGGAGAAATTGAAAGTCTCCTATATCATGATCCGTCACTCACGTCTGATCCCGAAAATCCAATTGAGAATAATATTCACTTTGTTCCCGAAACATTCGATACGACTCTCACTAATCCTCTATTTGAATTCGAATCTGAATTCACTTCGATTTCTGATAATCCACTCTTTGGTACTCAGATTGAGGATTGTGATGAGTCTATTCCGGAACATGAGTTCCCAGATTCACATCTTGTGAATGATTCTCTTCATGAGGAGTTCTCCGGTGAACTCGCTCATCAGTTTGATATCCCGGGGGGAGATGCTCTCAATCATGAGAATTTGCAAATTCCCACCCACCCTCCCGGGTTGTTTACGAGCTTACCCTTTGAAATCCAAACTCAGGCTACGGAGCCTCCTCTCGAGGAAGAAGATCAAATCATGCTTTTTATCATGATTTTCTTCCTTTTCTTCACCTACAAGGTGACTTCTTCTCTTCTTCACTCCTTCGGGAGTGAGGACACTATATTTGATCCCGGCATTTTCATGTATCATTATCTTGAGCCGGTTACTTATCTCATCAGTGTGGAACTTTCACGTGCCTCATATGTTTGTCCAAACATTTTGAATGAAAGTCCGATTGAGATCGTTTCTTCCACATTCCCCAAGGACAAATGAATTCGGGGTCGAGTCAAGCTAGCGACTCGGTAAACAAAAACAGTAGCATGCTTATAGGGTTTTCACCCTAAGTGTGGGGGAGTCCCCCATGCTATGGTTACATTTAGAGTGAAAAAAAACAAGATGGTATTTTCCACGCTTCGCTTGTAATGTTGCCCTTTTACGTTCAAAATGTCGGCATAATAGCCGGGATTTTGAATATTGAGGACAATATTCATGCTTAGTGTGGGGGGGTATTCGCTATTCTAGCGAATTTTATCACAATTTTACTATATAATACCCCCGTTTTTAGCCAAAAATTCAAAAAATTTTCAAAAAAATTTTCACTGGTGCTTCAAAATTTTTGTGGTAATCAGTCCGCCTTGTCTAAAGCGACAAAAGGGATTGGCTAGTCCAGGAGTAAACGGCTCTTGGTAAAGACATCTCAAATCCGTTTACGGCTGGCAATTTGCCCAAAATTGTATGGTTCATCAACTCCCCGAAAACAAATGAGTTGGCTAGCCCGCAAGATTATGGCTTGTGGTAAAGGCCGTGGAAAATCCATAATTGGTAATCAGCTCACCAAGATGTTGACTATTCCATCAAGAGCTGGCTAGTCCAGAAGCAAACGGCTTTTGGTAAAGACTACTCAAATCCGTTAACAGCTGGTGGTTTGCTCAAAATCACACGGTTATCAGGTGTGCCACAGTTCTTACACCTGGCTACTCCAGAAGTGATGGCTTTTGGTAAAGAGTTTAAAATCCATCAAGTTTTTCTCAAAATATTGCTAGGGACTAGCAATAGTTTAGTGTGGGGGATTGATGAGTGTGTAAATACTCATCATTTTTGTCTTATATGAACTGCCAAAACATCCAAAAACACCCAATAATGCATCAAAATACAGAAATTATTCCAAAAGTGTGTTTTATATGTTTTAGATGCAAAATGTTTAAAAACAAATGAAAAACGAACAAAGTTTGCATAATTGGCAGTTTTAGTCCCTCAAGTTTCAAAAATTAACAAAACTAGTCCCTACAAGTTTGAAATGAAAGAAAAGTCAACCCAAGGTTTTTAAAAGTCAAAAATTATAAAAAACGATCATTGGGTGAAAACTTTGAGAAAATTACACAAATGGTCCCTGCAGTTTGGAAAATTACACAAATGGTCCCTGGGGTTTTGAAATATAAAAATTATCAAAAACTGCCCTTGTACTATTCACCTATGCCAAAATTAGTCCTTATTGCAACTTTGGATTATTTGCATGTTGGGTCCTAAATTTCAGATTTTTACATGTTTGGTCCTTGTGTTTAAATTTCAAACAAACCAAACGGATCACTATTAACACAACACCCTTACCACCTTATATCCCCAGTCCAATACACCCTCCAAGCCCAATCACCAACACAAAAGCCCACCACTCCTTACCAGCCCACACCCTTTCTATAATAAATTAAACCCACCCCGTTTTATTACCCTTTCCCAGTCAACGAAGTCAAACCTTTCCCCCCCCCCTCCACTTGGATACCTGCTGCTCCAACACCATCATCACATCTATAATACTTTCCCCACACTCCAACCCTGCCATACTCCCTTTCCATCACTAACCAACAAAACCCTCATCCCTGCCAAAAGCTATCTGCCAAGAGTAGCTTATCTTTTTTTTCCCGCCCAAATCAAATAAACGGCCAAGATCATGTCAGACTCATCCAAAGGTCCAAATTGAGGAGGGAAAAGCACAACATGGAGCAGAGAGAGAGATGGAACCCTAGTTGTTACTCTTGGTATAAAAAGAAAAGTTTGTAGCCATTCATAAGGCATTAGGATTTAGAATAGTTAATAGTAGGAAATTAGTGTTAAAATTAGTTTAGTATAATTTTCATTAAATACTTTAGTTACCAATCTCAGTATGTAATCTTTTCAAGATCAATGAAAGTTCAAATTTTCTTAAATCCCTGTTACTGTAGCACTGCTTAATTTTGTGTTGCTTCTTTTACAGCTTATTTACTGCTCAGTAAGGTTTATTCATGCTTATTAGTGATACTAGGTACCATTGATGCTAGTTGCAAATCTAGAATAAGCCTTGGTTTGAAACTTGATTCTTTCGCTGTCTCAATAGCTTACTCTTGTTCTGCTTATTATACTGCTTATTCTCTGGTTATTAGTGCTTATTTAATTCCTAGTTAGTTTGCTCACTAGTTATTCTCAAAGTTTACTCCAAAAGATTGCTTTTATTTGTCAAAAATGCACACAGTCACCCATTAAGGGGTGTTTGGGTGAAGGAAATCTTTTGTTGTTTTGGTCAAATTTAGTTCATGAAAGAGTTTCATTTAATTTTGTTTGATTGTACTGTGTTGTGTTGAGTCACATCCTTGCATGTCCATTAAGCTTTTAAGAATCTAAAGCTATCTCTAAAAAGTTCCCTGTCAAAACTATTTTAGTTGAGTATATAACTTAAATTCCTGGTTTAGCATTTGTGGCGGTTTTCGTAGCTTCAAACTAGATCACTTTAGGATATCATAGCTGCTACAGGTCTGGGAGTTAGTAGTTTAATAGTTATTGCACTAACTTTGTCAAATTCACATTCATAACTGTCTCAAATAGATGCTAGGTCAGATCTAGGATCAGAAGCACTTTTAGTCGTTGTTTACGGGTTAAATTTGTTTCAAATAGGATAGGTTAAGTTCTCAAAGCTGGTCTTTAGGATTCCAGGTCAAAACTCACACCATTTAGACCCATTGCCAGGCCTGCTGATCATCTCTCCCAAGCAGCAGTAGAAAAGTATTTTTAGTTTGCTCAAATCTTGGTCTCGTGGCCTGAAATCTGGTTTACACCTTCTTTGGTAGTTTGTTTTCATGCTACAAATTTTATTTTATTTTTACGATTTATTTTGCAGCTTATTAAGCCTCCTCAAATCAGCCCCCTAGGCTTACAAAATCCCCTGCACCCAGCCTTCAGTTCTGACCCACTTTATATTGACCATATCTTGGTCAATCTTAGGTCTTAGTGCGCGAACTTTGGTGTTTTGGAACCCCCATCTGGCCATCTCACTATACGTATGCTTATTTTTCAGTATCTGCTTATTTGCTTATTTAATTTTGACCCCCAAGTTGTTATCAATCACTGAGTTACACTGAGTGATCAGTGTGATCTAGCAACTTTCATAAGCTCTTTTTGAGCTTATTGGTGGGCCCCATAGTGAGTTCTTAGGTTCCTGGGGTAGCTTTCAAGCTCAAGTAGTTATCTCCATGCTTATTTTTGGTTTTTAAGCTTATTAGATAAGCTTTGCCTAACCTTGCAGCTTGTTCATTTCATTATAAGCCCTGACTAATCAGTGTTCATTAGCCCTTGTCCCAAGCCCACAATAAGCTCAATACTTGAGCTTATTGTTTGTTTGTGGACATTTTGGAATGCCCTCCTTGCAGGTTTTTGATTTCCACCACCATTTTGGTCCTCTGATCGCCTAGGTGGGCCCCACCAAGGGCTGCAAGGTGCCTCTTTGTCTGTTTGTTATTCAGGTATCGGTTTGCTTATTTGGATTGTTTCACTTATGCAGTGTCTTATTCTTGGTGTTTCACCTTAATTTAAGTACATCTCAGTTGTTCCAAGTTTAATTTAGTCTTTGGTGGTTAGCTTGCATCTCATTTATAGCTTTTCTAGTTTTAAGAATTCTATTTTTTAGTTAAATGCTTACCTGATAAGCTCTTAAGCTCAATCTGGGCTTATTTCCTAGTTCCATTTATTTTGTCTTTTTAAAAGTTGTTAGTTAGTAGTTGTTAATTAGTTGTGTAAAGAGAAACCAAAAAGAAAAAAATAACTTGTGCAAAACATCCCTAGCCAGATTCGAACCTAGGGTGTTTGGTTCAGACCTCAAAGCAACTACGTGCACCATCTCCCCTATAGCAATCTTAGTGTTTAGTGTTTCTTGTTTTATTTTTATACTAGAACAATTTCTTGTTAGCTTATTTTCTTATCCAGCTTATTTTTCAGCTTATTAGCAAACTTTTTAGCACTTTTATATTTTTATTAGTTAACTGGTACTACTAAGCATTTTTAGAAAAAGTTTTGTAATTATTAAAATTAGTTTAGTATTTTTAATAATCATATTTAGTTTAATTAGTATTTAATTAATAATAAATAATTAAAAAGTCAAAAAAAATAATTTTCTTTTTTCTAAAATTTTCTTTTATCGTTAAGATCGTAAAAATATTATTTTCATGTCCATAGGGTTAGCGTAGCTCAAATTTCACTTTTTATTTTGCGCACTCGCGTTTTATTTAATTAACTTTCGCGTTTTTAATTTTAGATTACGTTTTAGGGTTCCTTAACTTTCTATTATCATTCCCGTAGACTTTTAAGTAGTTTTTGAGTTTTAATTTTCATTCCTTGTTCGAATTCATGTTTTAGTTGCATTAAGTTTACTTTTCGTACGTTATTTGCGAACTCGCGTTTTATTAACTTTTACGTTTTTAAAATTTAGGTTGCGTTAGTAAAAGTAGTTTGTAAAATAAGAAAAACCAAAAACATAAATAAAGTGATAGCTTCTATTTAAGCCGTTTGGCTTATTTTTCTGCTTACGTATAAGCAATTTCTGATTTTAAGTTTTCAGTTTACGTTTTAAGTTAATTAGGTTTCGCGTTATTGTTAATATAGTTTGTTTACATCGTTCTCATTCGTATTTCCTTAGCGTAATCATTCTAATCACTTAAAACCCTTTCCTGTCCAAATTCACCCGATCACAAACCCGTTTAAATACCATCCACACCTCGTCGGGACATAACGACCCGGGGAAACCACTATATTCCGCGGAGCATTGACTCTAAGCAGTCTGACTTTGTTGACCATTCCTTGGTCAATATAAGTTAGGTGGTTCGGGCTCAATCACCTCACCCTAGCCTCGCTCCTTATTTCTTCCATCTTTGCCTCACGGTTTAAAGCTAGTTATTGTTGCAACATCTTTTCAAAAACTTCTTGTGGGTTGGAAGTGGCAGATGAGTTTGAAGATCGTGGACTTTTCGACTTTCATTATTTGAGGGGTGGACGTGGGTTAACATCATCTCCAAATAGCTCGGGCAAGGTCCATGCTTTCCCGTGACCCCAAACTCTCCGTTCGATTTCATAATATAAATCTTGACAACGTGTCATCTAATCTTCGTCGTTTTTACCACTAAGCGTCGTTGTTTGGTTGACAATAGAATTAAACATTCCGACTTCTCGGTTCATGGTGTCCACTTCCCGGTCAACATATTTTTGATACACGTGATATATCCCTTTCTCATTGCTTGCTCATTGTGTTTCTTAAGAATTTTGTACAAAAAAGGTATCTGATGGTTGGTCGTTGCTCATGTTCGGGTCCTCGGATACATGTACTCAACACTCCGCCAAATTAGTTCTTGTTGACTTCTACGAGTGATTTCACCCTTAGCAGGTTTTTTTGCTTTTCCTTTGCCATGTTTGTTGGGTGAGGAATGACCGATATTTTCGCTTCGTTAGGGTTTTCGGGTTTGTTTGAACTTTTGGGTTTGTGGGGTTTGTTGGTAATGTAATTGGGTTTGTTGGAATTGTTGTTAGAAATTCAAATTCGGCGAAAAATTGGAGTTGCTTCGGTGAAAAATTGGTAAATTGGTTTAGAATTTGGTATGGCGTCAGTGTTGTAAAAAGGGGCCTAGGCGGCGCCTAGGCGCTAGTCGGCCACCAACCGCCGCGATTTGTAGCAAATCGGCCAAACTAGGCGTTTTGGTCAAAAGGCGGTCAACGAACCGCCTAGGCGGGCCAAATCGGCCTAGGCGGCGGGTCAGTCAACGCCGATCAGAGACAGTCAACGCCCAATTAGACCAGATAAGAGGGAGAAGGGAGACAAGAGGGTGAAGAGAGATGAGTGCATGTGGGGGATGTGGGGGCTGCTGAGTATTAAATTATAACTAGTGTAACCCTAATATATTATTAGTGGTTTTTGTGGCCCATTAAAAACTTATACTTAGGCCCAATAAAGTCTTGAAGTATACTTAAGCCCAAAACTTAATAAAAATCACACATAATGTAAATTTTACAACATATATAAAAGATATATAATTAAAAATAATGAAAACATTTATAAAATTACTAAAAATATATATAAATTATGCATATTTTATACCAAATACATATAATTTTAATTTTTTTATATAGAAAAAATTCCGCCTCAAAGGTGGTCGACCGCCCCGCCTACGCCTAGCGAGTTTTGCAACATTGTATGGCGTACCAAATGGAGAAAGTTGGTTATGATCTGAGATAATGGAATTTGTGGATGATTGTGTGTGTGGACTAAACGAAATGAAGAATTAGGTATTTGATTTTGCATGTTGTTGAGCATTTGATTGATCCAATATTGGTTATTCATTTTTGTGAGTTAGAAGCAAAAACAAAAAGTATTGATAAGGTTTAAAGGTGGAAGTGTGTTAAAAATTAGTAATTTAAAGGGTATTTATTGAATTTTTAAAAGGTAAAAAAGTTGATAAAAATGGATTTTTTTTTTAAACGGCTACTTTTTTAGCCTCTTATTTTTGCGTTGCTTCAACCCGTCACACAGAAAAATTCCAAAAAAAATGCCTATAACTTGGCTGGTGTGCGCGCACCAGTAAAGTACCTCACGTTATAGATCTATAACACACCCGTACCGGGTGCTCTTAGTAGAGCAAGACAAGACACATGTATGATTTGAATTTTTCTTTATACTGTTAGTACTTTGCATGATCAAAATTGTTCAATGCTTGAAACCAAATAGATGAACATCAAAATAGAATAATGTCAACATCAAATTCATAGAGAGTAATGAAGACTTTACTCCAACAACAATGACGAGATCAAAATGTGCAATGAATTGCCAAAAAGACAGGCTTTTATTCTATTGAAACTAGCTTCTGATTCATGTATCTAAACTTGCATATGTCTTCAAAAAAATCATCAGCACTGCTGTGCCCACTTTTCATCCGAAGAATCTTGATCCTCATCTTCTTTAACTTCTTTCCAAACTTAACCATAGATTCAAGTGTGTGCATTTTCTGTTCTGCGTTCAATGGTGATCTTACTGTGATCACTACCTCTTCAAGGCAAGGAATCATGAAATCCGAATCCACCTGAAAAACCAACAAAAAGACTGTTCATAAGATCTAAATTTGTATTTTAGCAAATAATCATACAGCTTTTTAAACTTACATTCTTTAAACTGTTCTTTTGGCATAGAGCAGCAAACATCGCACCATGGACGTCGAATGTTTTGAGCTTTGGATGACTTTTGAAAAAGTCAACGAAGTCAATCTCTGGAAATGGAAGAAGAGCTTCAAAATCACCAGTGAACTCAACTTTCATGTAAAGATGTTGTACTCCACTTGCAAGTTGAAGCATTTTGTTTATTGCATCCCAACACCATTGAACACCTCTAATAGATAAGGATTCAAGTGCCGTAAGCTTCCCAAAGTCCAGCAAGTAAACTCTCCCTGCAACCAACAAACCGAGACTCAGATTTTGTATCTTTAAAACATAATATGTACTAAAAACAGGACCCATAAAACGAAAATATGAACTTACATCATAAAAATGAAATTTAGAGGAATTTGAGATTTACCAGTATTGTTCGATATGGTAAGATTCTTTAAGCAACTGGTCTCACGGACCCTAATCCAACTACAGCCTTGAACCTCAAGGTATTCAATCTTCGGCGCTGTGAGTGTGAGTGAGGAGCTACCCGAGCCATAGAAATCAAGTTTACAATGCTCGAGATGCTGAAGCTCAATCCAAACAGTTCTCAAACCCTCACAACCAAGTAGTACAAGATGGGTTAAATTAGGTGTTGCTCTAAGCGCCTCAGCCAAAGCCAGATCCTCCACTCTCACACCTACAATTTCAAGACTTTGCAACTTTTGAAAAACATCCCATTTTGGCGCTTCAACCATCAGCACACCCCAAAGTCTTAACGACTCCAAGTTCCTTGCAGCTTGAATGCAATCAAGTTTAGATGGACTCTCATCAGCCATATTTTGCTCAACCAGATTATCCATACGAAGCTCAAGATTCTTTAACGAAGATCCCACATGTAGCAGCCATGAAGCGAGGCCCACACTTGTAAAGGGGCAGTAAACCACAAGCTCTTCGAGTTTAACTATCGACATCACCATCTGCATAATAATGCAGTCGGAAGTTTGACCCACTTTTAGATTGTCAAATATGCTACGAGAGAAGAAAAGGCTTTTGATGTATGGCATCGAGTCTTTCCATTTCTTGGAGACGGAGTTACAAGATGCAACATCTTTGGCATTGCTTATGGTTGATAAAATGTATTGGACAACAGCATCGGGCAAGCAGTCCATTCTCTGAGCACAATAACCAAACACACTGGCGTCAGCTTATCTTTTTAACAAATTTTAAGACTGCAAAGTTAATTCGAGAAACTTAGAGTATAGCGTGAGCAAAAACCATTTAGAATCGTAGATAAGCAGCAAAAGGTCATATAGTATACTGAATCAAATAACAAAAAAACATTAGGTACATATATATTGGTTAAAAATCCATTACCAACATCAACCACAGAGCCTAAAATGCTATTGAAATTGTATATCAACATGACACGCGCATAAAAATTGAACCTTTTTCAACTTATAAAGCATTAGATAACAGATGAACAATTCAACATATTATCGTAAATTGTCATCTTCTTCAAACTATATTAAGATTATTCCTTTTCACCAGTAATATAACAGAAACCCAAAAAAACTATAATCAAATCGAACATAAACATACCAACCTTAAAAATGATAACTTTAATTGATAGTCATTTTAATTTAAAAATCTTACTTAATCTTTGTGTTTGGTTTTATAACAAATCTTTAAGATTCACAAATAAACAAACCCAAAACATCAAATGGTGTTATACTTTAAGCATGACATAATTATTTTAAGGCTGAACTATTCTTTTAATTCAACCACTCGGGGGTGGCCTAGTGGCAAAAAGCTTGTGATTATCATTACTAATATGTTAGAGGTCTCGAGTTAATTCCTACTAGGCGCAAACTGCCCGCCACGCCGACCTCTTGAAAAGGGGATGGCTTTACCCGGTTTGACTCTGTGTGGCGGTAGGTTCAAACCCCTGGATTAGTCAGCCAAAAAGTCGGAAACCATGGTTACCCAAAAAAAATCTGTTAAATCAAATTCAATATATCCCAAAATTTAACAAGATTGTAACTTAATTACTTCACAATTAATCAAATTGCAAAAAACTAAATGTAAAACAAATAAACCAAAGAATCCAATAAAATTGCAGCAAAGAATTGAAAATAAGAAACATGAGACAAAAAATTTACCTTAGTGGAAGAAGAGATAATTGGTTGATTATTGAAAGTTGAATGTTGTGAAGATTGAAGAAGAGAGAAATGAGATCTGTGTGTGAAGATGGAATTGAAGGTACAAATAGGGGGAGCCTTGTCATCTTTTTTTGCTTTTTTTTTTTAGTTAAATTTTGAATTTAGCCCGCCTTGGTGTGAGTCTGGTTTAGGCTTTAAATGTTCAATGTTTTAATTTAATTTTCGTTTGTTTCAAATGAAAATGCTACAGTATTTTTAAGTATTCACACAGCTTTTAGAGTAAATTGCAAAACTTGTCCCTATGGTATGTCCAAATTGCAGGCGCAATCCTTACTTTTTTGAAACTGTAAGTACTATTCTTGTGAGAAACCGTTTTTGTGGATATCATCCCTACCCCATTATGAAATGACTCAAAATCTGAATTGCCCTTGCCTTTAGTGTTTTAATTTGGGGCATTTTAGTCACTTCACATTCATGCAGGTAGGATATCCGCACCACAGGTTTTCAAAAGGGACATTATCTACACTTTCGAAAAGGTAAGGACAAAGTACAATTTGGACATATTACAGAGACAATTTTTGCAATTTACTCTGACGTTTATGTAAGATAGATGGTTGAGCAGTTAAAGGCGTAGCATTAGAACTCGTATGTAGGCTTTTGCTTACCAGTTCGAATCATTCTCTTTCTTTACCTTAACCTAATGTATCGATCTTACTAATCACAATACATAAAATAGCAGTTGATACTACTATTCCAATAGTTAGACCTTTTTTGATATAGATTCTTTATATTTAGAAAAGAGTTCCTGGTACTTTCGGGTTAGTAAGTTGCCCGGTGAAGACCGAAACTTGTTTCGTATTAGCGCTATATGTCTCAAATTATTGTTAAAGACAAAAGTATTTGGTTTTAAAAAAAATACATTAATTACGGTTTTAATTTTAGTAAAAGCCACAAAAACATTTTACTTTTGATAATTGATAAATGTTTTCATTTAGTTTCATAAAGATTAGTATAGTAAACTTCGACGTTTATATTTTTCTTAGTGGTTACATATTTCGGAATAAGCAAAAACAAAAGTATGGATAATAAAATTAGGAGTAATATAGTATTATTAAGCTTACTTTCTATATAATTATTATTTTGTAAATAGCAAATTTGATGAAAAACAAAATTCATAAAATTTATACTATTTTTTTATTTTATTTATTTTTATTTTTTAAAAGGCTATACTATTATTTTGTTCTTATTTATACATGCATGATTTTTGCTAACAACAAAATCAAAGTTTTTGTTTTCGTTTCATTTTTTTCACAAATTGTTATTTTGTTTAAGAGAATTTAAACAATAGCTACATGTCACTTTATCAACTTTTACTATACCTCATCTTTTAATATAATAGCCAAAAATACATTCTTTCACAAAATTGTATCATATCACTCTCTTGGACCTACACTTAAACACCCTCACCCTAACACTCTGTTCTCAAGATTTTTATAATATGAAAGAAAGTGAAATGGAGTGAAATAAAAACTTATGGTATTATTGAGTTTTTTTTCAAAGGAGTAAAGAAAGTGAGGTGAAAAGGAAAGAGAGTAAAGTACTTGTGTTTTCTTTTTAAAGTGTTTCATCCCATTATTGAGGTGAAAGTGAATGGCCTACTTTCTTTACTCAAGTTCCTTTTCTTTACTTTTCATTTCAAAAAAAGGTTAAGAACACAGCGTAAAGGTACAAATTGAGAACAAAAGCTTGTGATAGCTCTCGCCATCCAGATGGCGCACGCCATGGCATGGCACCCATGCGCCACCTTCGATGTGGTGGCGCGCACCATAGTCATCGCTTATGGCGTGTGGAAAACTAGAAGGGGGGTTGAATAGTTTTACGTCCGTTTTAAAATTTATAAAAACAAGTTTGTTTTAAAAATTTCGATTCTAGTTTATATGATCTCAATACTTGCACAATATGAACAATTATATAGTAACTAACTAACTAAGCTAATATAGTGTAAGTAAGTAAGTAAGTAATGAAAAGAGTTGGAAAGATCAAACCACAACACAAGGATTTATAGTGGTTCGGGTACAAGGTCACCTTCCTTGTTCCTACTCCACTCCCCGAGTCACCTACTCGAGAGTTTTCTTCACTATGTCAACAAGCTCCCTTATGGTGGAGAAAACCTTACACACCAATATACACACCACAACTTCGTCACACCTTGATCACAACTTCTACACAACTTCTTCACACCAATCTACTTCACTACTAACTACTTCACACCTATCTACTTCACACCAATCTTCTTCACAACTACACCACTTCACTACTAAGCAACTTCTTCTCCCTACACAACTTCTATATCTCCTAAACTACTTATTACAAGCACAATCACAACTTTACAAATAATATACACAACTACTATTCAATACTTCTTGAACTTAGTTGTAGAAGGAGTATTCTTCTTTTGCACTTTGGATGAGGATGGATGAGAAGGGATTGAATCACTTGAAACAAGGATTAGTAATCTAATGATCAAAGGGTTTTGAAAGATGTTTTGAGAGTTTTAGATCTGAAATTTTTGTGCAAAAAGTGGGGAAAAATTTCAGATTTAAGGTGGTATTTATAGGAGAAAATTTCTGACAGATTCTGACACAGGAGCCTAGCCGGTCCCCTTAATTCATGGCCGGTCCCCTTAATTTTAAGGGGACCGCCCCTTATAATTAAGGGGGCCGCCCAGCTGTAACGGCCAGAAAGTCTGTCTTTTAGTGGGGAAAGTTTATTTGGTGAAAAACTAACTGATTTTGGTTAAAAATATGAATTTATATATTTAGTATGATTAAAACATTTTTCTTTATTACCAAAAGTGTTTTTCAAAAATACATAATATGTTTATATAATTAAATAAACTTTGTAATAATTAATTAAATACCCCTTTGATCATGAGATGTATTAAGCACTTGTTTATTCATACCTTAGTGATTAAATTTGATAAATTGATATAAACTAACTTAATACTTGTTTACGTAGTAATCTTACGTTTGATGATTTTACATTTTGTGATCGTCAAAACATAGAGATATCGAAAAATATAAATAACGTTTTATGCATTATTTGTGTCAACATGGCGCAACCGTAATTGATGCTCTTAACATCAATTTCATTTCCAAATCACTCTTGAACTTGGATAACTTTGTAATGGTTCACTCCCTCGCATTTTTACTTATGAGAACTTTTTTACGCATATTATAAAACTCACTAACCCGTCAAAAAAATATGCAATCATTTTCTTTATAAACTTAATGTCGGTCTCAAATTGGGGAGGGAGACCTCAATGCCCGAGGAAGGGGAGAGACAACGGATGCACCCTCAAACCAGATGGAGCAAGTGGAGCGTATAATCTCGAAAAAGAAAGATCACTTTGTATGCTCTTATAACTGATAGATGCATTTCTTTTGCACAAACCTTTTCTCTAAACCAAACTCAATTTCGTTATGCTCAGTTGTATTTATTCTGGTCTTCGTTTCCATTATCTGCATGCGACGCACAAAAAAACAAAAGGCCTATCAAATATGTGAAGATTGAGCTCTCCTAGGCTTGATCTCTCAAGAGACCTTTGCATTTTCTTCCTCAATATTCTTCTATAAAGTCGTCCAATGTAATTTTTCATCAATCCATGTTATTAGTAGATTTATCAGGAATGGTTTTAACCAATTTGAATGAAATGAATTAAGGGTTAAATAGAACGAGGACGGCGTCGGTTCGCCGCGTTGCGGCGGACCGTTGATCATTTACATAGATGGGCAAGTGTTTTCTACAGTGTGTGGTGTATACTGTCAGCTCGAAATATGAACAAATTTTATAGTGCTAGTTGACCATTCTCATTTTTTAATTGTTATAGTCCTAAAAATTCATCGGCCTAATATGAGATATCTGGTCCTAGAGTTTTTTGGGCTTTGTATCTTTACTTGTGTTCTTTTTGGGCTTTTGTTTATAGTGTATTGGACTGAGCCTGCGAAGTAAGGGATTGAATACTAGGAACCAATCAAATTGCACCGAATCGACCATATTTCGTTGGTCCCTAAACTTTCCACAAAAAATCGCCATACACCCTAAGTTTTGAAAATCGTCGTGATGCGTCTAAACCTCAAGGTTTTGAGGCCGATTGCGTCATTTGACCTGGAATTCTAAGGTCAATGCCCATTTTTAGTTATATCATCAAGGGTATAATAGACCAAATACATTTTCAACCATATTTAAGTTAAATCTAACCCAAACTCTTTTAACATCATCATTTTCTGCCTTACTTATTGTTTCTCTGAAGTTACTAAGCATGGATCTTGATGGAAATTGACTATATTAGTGTGTTCTTTCCTCAAATGGTGTATTGTTAACATCTCGTTAAGTAAGAAGTTACTAAATTATATCATGACTAAAATACACTGTTGGTCCCTACGTTTTGAGGTAGCAAACGCTTCACCTAAAGTTCTTGCATCTGCTGTCTCAACATCTACAAGGGAGAAGGTTAAGATCTCGTTAAGTAAGAAGGTAAAGATGTCGTTAAGTACGAAGGTTACTAAATTTAAATCATGACTAAAATAAACCATTGGTCCCTAAATGCTTGTAAATGTGTTCATATTTTCAACAAGTAATGGGGAATCGAAGAGTCCAAAAATGCTTCTAAAATTTAATACAGAATCTTCTTTTTCCCCATTATTTGTGTATATATTGCTTACTTCCATATGTTGCTGCATACCAATTTTATATCATCAACCTCAAACACATCAATCACATTCACTTGAAAATCATGTTGTCCGGAAACAAAAGACCAAGAGATGCAGATGCTATCGAAGACAAGAAATTGAGCAAAAGACCAACTATTGAAGCAAATGTGGCAGCAGAAAACCCTGTATCTAACCAACAACAGTCGCCCAAAGTTGAAGTTAATGAAAGCTGGTACTATCAACTAGAAGCTGCGTTGGAACAGGAGGAAGATGAAAAGGAGAAGGAAGAAGCAAAGGAGCAGGAAGAAGGAAAGGAGGAGGCAGAAGGAAGCCATGCTAAAGTGATATAAGGAAGGCGTTCTGCAGCGGCAGAGGAGCATTGGAAAAAGAAGGCTGCAATTAGGAAATTAGAAAAAAAAATGGATAAAAAAATGATGAAAGTGAAGAACATGAATGTTTAGAAACATTCAGTTATAATGATGTACATTTGGCATACGCTTCAGATTAATGTCATTATATAACGAAACAAATTTTAAATGATAATTTAATCTTGATTTTTCGAGTTTTTGTTTTCAATTGCATATTTGCATCTGCATATGCAGTTTAGCGGGTGTTTGGATTTAACCAGTTTGACTTTCACTAGTCAACATACACCCAAAAATTGAATGACCGTGTAACCAACGGTGTATTTTAGTGACCAATGGTGTATTTTAGTCATGATATAATTTAGTAACTTCTTACTTAACGAGATGTTAACAATACACCATTTTAGGAAAGAACACACTAATATCGTCAATTTCCATCAAGATCCATGCTTAGTAACTTCAAGGAAACAACAACTAAGGCACAAAATGATGATGTTAAAAGAGTTTGGGTTAGATTTAACTTAGATATGGTTGAAAATCTGTTTGGTCTATTATACCCTTGATGATATAACTAAAAATGGGCGTTGACCTTAGAATTCCAGTTCATAGGACGCAATCGGCCTCAAAACCTTGAGGTTTGGACGCACCAAGATGATTTTCAAAACTTAAGGTGCATGACGATGTTTTGTGAAAAGTTTAGAGACCAACGGTGTATTTTTGTCTTAATATATATAGTAATTCATGCTATACATATTATTAGTAAACCTGTAGAAGTATAGTGAAAAGCTTTGACCCGCTTTAAATGAAACTTGGATTATATTCTGTTAAAACAAGTACAATAAATGTATATGTGGCGTTTAGTTGGAAAACATTTTCTTTCATTTCCTATTTCTTGTTTTGTAGGAAAAGGGAGGGGAGTTTGATTTCCACAAAACAATGGAAAATTTAGAAAATGCGTTTAGTCTGAGAAACAAGTGTTTGTGTTTTCCATTTTGCAAAACTAGCAAACATGTTTAAGTGTTGTTGTTTTATATCTCAATTCACTATTCACCTTAATAATATTATAAAACCATCTTCAAAACACAAAAACAAATAAACTAACCAACTAAATTATAAAATAACTAAAAAAATCTAATACGAGAAAATAAAGAATTAAAAATGTAAAATATAACATCCAATAACGTCTTCGTTTGACGAAAATGTAAAAAAACAGACGAAAATGTAAATAAACGTAAGTAAACGTAAAAAATGGACGAAAAAGTAAAAACATGAAAGAAATGACGAAAACGTAAAAAAAACATACGAAAACATAAAAAATCAGACGAAAACGTAAAAAAACATAAGAAAACGTAAAAAATGGACGAAAACGTAAAAAACAGACGAAAACGTAAAAAAATCGGACGAAAACGTAAAAAATGAATGAAAATGTAAAAATTCTGACAAAAACGTAAAAAATAGACGAAAACGTAAAAAATATGACAAAAACGTAAAATAACAAACGAAAACATAAAAAATCGGAAAAACACATAAAAACTCATACGAAAAGGTAAAAACTATGATGAAAACATAAAAAACAGACGAAAACATAAAAAAACAGACGGAAACGTAAAAAACTAGACAAAAACATAAGAAATCAGACGAAAACGTAAAAAATCTAACGAAAATGTAAAAAAATCAGACGAAGACGTAAAAAATCTGACAAAAGCGTAAAACGGACGAAAACGTAAAAAATTAGACGAAAGCAAATGTAAAAATCTGACGAAACTGTAAAAAATAGGATGAAAGCATAAAAAATATGACGAAAACATAAAAAACGGACAAAAACGTAAAAAATCGGATGAAATCGTAAAAAATCTGGCGAAAACGTAAAAAAATGGACGAAAGCGTAAAAAGTCGGATGAAAACGTAAAAAATATGACGAAAACGTAAAAGAATGGATGAAAACGTAAAAAATCTGATGAAAACGTAAAAAAAACGGACGAAAACGTAAAAAATCAGACGAAAAAGTAAAAAAACGGACGAAAATGTAACAAATCGGACGAAAACGTAAAAAAGCTGACAAAAACGTAAAAAATCAAAGAAAACATAAAAAATATGATGAAAATGTAAAAAACGGACGAAAACGTAAAAAATCAGATGAAAACGTAAAAAATCTGACGAAAACCTAAAAAATAGACGAAAACATGAAAAAAAGGACGAAAACATAAAAACCGGACAAAAACGTAAAAATTCTGATGAAAACGTACAAAAACGTAAAAAAACGGATGAAAACGCAAAAAATCGGACGAAAACATAAAAAATATGATGAAAACGTAAAAAGAACGGATGAAAACGTAAAAAATTGGACGAAAACATAAAAACGGACGAAAATGTAAAAAATCTGACGAGCACGTAAAAAAGCTGACAAAAAACAGGCGAAAACGTAAGAAAACGGACAAAAACATAAAAAAAAAATGGCCGAAAACGCAAAAAATCGAACGAAAACTGAAGAAAACGGATTGGGGATATTTTAAAAGAAAATAGGTGAAAAAAATTTGTTTTTTAGTTTTGTGTATTAAAGTTGTAAATAGAAATTTTGTGTTTTGTAGAGAATTTTATTGGAAAACACTAATTTGAACGCGATATATGTTTCTTTTATTTTTCACAAAACATTTTGTGGAAAACAAGAGTGTTTTCTCTCAACTAAACGCACTCATAATGTCCGCGATCTCCAAAATTTACTTTATTTGGTTCCTTCAGGGTGTATGTAAAATTGTAAATACTAAACATTTAAAAAAAATGTTGGTCACATCAAACATGTTTCACTAGGTCCGAGAAAAATATTCACTTTTCAACACAATCAATCTATAAAAACCCGAAGGATAATTAGTACAGCGTGACTACGCAAAATTTGACAGCAAGAGCACACTGCAAAGAAAACTGTTATAAGGTGTATAGAACCATGTCATCCTTTTGTTTGTTTGTGTTTATATGCTAATTACTTTACCCTTGTATTGATAGCGTGCAAGTAATCCTGTATCATTATGGGTTTGCATCTTCCAAATAGTTCTTTCGTTCGTGTCATGACTGTGGTAGCGTCTTCAAGTGAACAGTAAGGGTGCGTTTGATTTGTAAGTGGGATTAGAATTGGATTTGGATTTGGATTTGGGAAATGTTTGAAAGAAAATGAGGAGATAGAAAATATATTATTATAATTATAAAGGTAATAATTAATTAAAATAATGAAATAAAAAAATAAAAAATGAGATTAATAATGAATTAATATGTGGTTGATAATATTAGAGAAATAAAAGGTGAAATGTCATTGGTTGGAATCTCTCCAAAGTAGCTAATGGAGCATGGTATCACATCTTTGAAGACCCGTTTGGTATTGGGGTATGGAATGGGTTTTGAGTTGATAAGACATCTAAATTTTGTTTGGTTGCTTCTTTTCAAATGGGGAATGGAATTAGGAATCAAAAAATGATAGTTGGCTATTTTGGTGACTTTCAAGTGGGTATCAATATTTTTGTGGGCCACTTTAATTTTTTTCTCTCTATAAATGTAGACCTCATTATATTCTTTACATTTTTTTATAATTGTTTTATCATTCAAATTAATACATTTTTTTTATAATTTATTATAAAATATATAATTTTTCTCTCCTAAATCTACCTCAAATCCAAATCCTATACCAAATCTAAATCCTAATCCAATCTCACTTATAAACCAAACGGACCCTGATTCTATGTACTTTGTCAGAAAATTAAAAATGCACCAAACAATGTGTTTAAGATTTCTTTCATTCGATACCCAGTGATACCCACAAACCAAACGGGCCCTAAGTTTTTGTACGTCATAACTGGGATTGTGGTAGAGGTATATAGATAATGAGAAAAATATATAACAAACAATTTACGCACACTTATACTCTTCAGTTATGACAAAACAATATAACCTGTAGGCAGGCACTAGCCATTACAATCTGAATGTGTTGCAATGAGTACATGAGAACAAAGCTATTTATTTCATAAAGTTGTAGAAAGGGAAACATAGAAATCCTAAAAGAATTTCTAAGATCAACACTAACAATCTAGATACATCCTGTAATCACCAGAAGTTAAAAACCAACATACCAATCCATATTTTCATACAAGCAAAATCAAAGAATTGACATATACCTAGCATTTATCATCAAGGAAACAAGAAGTCTGTACATAAAGAAAGGATTATGGTATATCATGTTGAGATTTGAGACCAGTTTCACTCACTTTCCTTCATAGTAAGAACTGAAGTCTACCTATAGTGACATCTGTGTCATGGCCTCATGGGGTATCAACAATCAGCAGTGCTTCAAGTTCTGCTCGGCGTTGCTCAAGTTCCTACAACGTTAAAATAAGAAATGTTTATTTCATATCACAGGTAAGCAGAGGTGAATATACGGGTGGATCAGACAGGGTTAGATAATGAGTGAAAACAGATTAGAGTTAGAATAGTTCACTTTTCAGTACAAGCTGGGCTGACCCATAAACGCCTTTTGTCCTATTTTCAACTTTATATACAGTAAATGTGTCATATTAACTTATTAAGACTTTCCAGGCGAGGCGACTCTCAGCCTGTTTCAATTTTAGTTATGTTTTTTTTTTTTTTTTTTTTTTTTTTAAAGAAAAAAAAAAAAAAACCATTTGACCCTTTACAGAAATAATATAAAGCAACCCATTCACCCATAACGGGTTGATTTGCTTCTTCTACACACACACACAAAAAAAAAAAAAAAAAAAAAAAAAAAAACAAACAAACAAACAAACAAACAATTTTCAAATATTACTGTGAAACGGCCTGTGACTACTTGTACTAATGTTTATGACAAACCAACTAATTACTTATTCTGTGTAATTAACTAGAACAACTTACCTCCAGATCTTTAATGGCTTGATGTGATGTAACTTGCTTTTTTTGGCGAGCACGCTTGAGGAAACCAAGGCAGAGAACTCCCTATCCAAATTAAGAATGGGCCATTAATAAGATTTACATTCTGATGGGAATTGCATGAAAACGTGAAAATTTTGAAGTCAAGAGGACATAGCATTATACTAGAACAGAGATTCATAAATCTCGATTAGTGTGAATAAGGAGTGCAGATACAAAATTCACATATCAAACCATAAATCGCAGTTTTGGACTTTTGGCAGTTTATGACTTAATGGATCCACGAGTTTGAAAGAAACCAGTTACAGCTAGAAACGATGATTTTCTTTTTTATCTTCATCTATTTATTGTCTGGTTTTCATTATTGAGGAAGGGTTATCAATATTTCTTTTTAAAAAGGGCCTGCCTTCCTTCTATGTATTTTGACATACAGTCCGAGATGCCATGGATGCAGGCAAATTGCTAAAATCGCATAGATACTGGTTCAGTTTATTCGTTCCCTGATGGTTACTATTGTGTGTGCGATTATCGATAAAAACAGCATTTAGCTGATTTCATTGTTTAAGAAAAAGAAATACTAGTAAAATAAAATTTTCAGGCCCTATTTAGAAAAGCGTGCTCATTAAGTAGCAAAAATATTTATTAAAAAAAAAAAAAAAAAAAAAAAAAAAAAAAAAAAAAAAAAGACTTACTGAAAGAACATAGATCAGGCCACAAGCAAGGAGCGCGTAACATGCTATGTCTCTGAGAAGAAGAAGTGCATGATGCTCCGTGTATACATCAGGATAAGCTCTTGTCATGACAGCAACACTGAAATAATATAAAGCCACATAACTTCAGATATATGTACGACTCAAAAAGGCATATGATACTCCACCTCCCCAACCTGCAACCCCTTTTGACCTGGAACAACTATTCAGTAAGCTAAGTTAACGTATCAACACCATGTATGAATCTGGTGGTTTTTTCTTATTCCCGAACAGATCAATTCACATAAGGACTCTGATGAATTACGTAAAGGATGCTGACTAAGTCTCAAAATTCGCTTTACAAAATAAAAAAGGTTTGAAAATCCCTTTTGAAGAAGAATAAAACGTTAAGAACTAATATATGGTAAGATTTCAAAACCTCGAGAAAGGTATTTTATCATGGACAATAGATCGCTTGATCACAAGAAACATTTGTGAGATGACACATATGCATAAGATTTGTTTTGGAAAAAGATCATGACACATAGAACCACAGAACCTGGTAAATGAAGGTTCAAAACTGACCATATAAGGTCAAGCAAAGAGAAACATTTTATCCATAGCTCATGGAATCTTGGTTATGCCCAACAAACCAGCAGGCATCCTTCTTGTGAGTACAGTTAAAAAGTATATCATGTGTGTATTATAATGAGATGAAAAATATGCAGCCAGGAATCTAGATTCTGTGGTTGTATGTGTGAAGTTCCCACACTTGAAAAACATAAATTATAATGCTATGCATAAATGCCTGCGGTCAGAACTAGGGGTGTTAGTCGGGTCGGGTTCGGGCCAATCGGGTCGGGTCGATTCGGGTTGAGGCTAAAAACCATACCCGAACCTGATCTTATTAAGATCTCGGGGTTAATCGGGTTCGGACCTAGTTCGACCCAAACTCGAGTTAGCCAAACATTTTCAACCCAATACCCATATCAAATTATTGACCCGCGTAACCCGACCCGAATAGGCTTAATCGGGTCGGGTCAGCTTTTTTGACACCCCTAGTCAGAACTATAAATTTAATACAATCAGTATACTTGTTTTATCAGGCATAACTTGATTGAAGCAATGTGAAGCTTTGACAGTAAGTGGAACAGTGGAAGGCATCAAACAGTATGAAAATATGTAAGAATGCCATAATGGACTCACAAGATTTGCAGCATGCCTCTGCCAGCCCAATACTCCAGTACCTAAAACACATTGATTAAGGCTTGAATCATCAAACTAGATACACTCACAATAGCAGTATTCCTACAACATACCAAGACTATATCAAAAGCACCTGCAAATAATCAATTCAGATTTCACCTAACTAATGGCTTTACTATTTTTGTCACATCATATTTCCACTAAAACTTTTATATATTAATAAGACAATAGCCTATTACCAAACATCTTCCCCAATGCAAAAAAGACATCCCAAAAGCTTTTTCATCAAAAAAAACCTATCCACTTACTTCAAACTTGAAAGACTTAGTATATGTTAACCTTTAGTACAATAAGTCTTCGTAAAGTCTTTATCTCCAATGGCGAAACACTTGCATTGGAGATAACCAAAACAGGTTTCAAGGAAACTGGTCCCTCTTTTAATAATAAACAAGCAGTGTATATGACATCCGCTACCTACTTATCACATAAACACCTTTTTTAAAGCATACTTCAAATCCTATTCGCTGCAGCAGCCCAAATAACACGAGCATGACTTCGAAAAGGCTACACCATATCCACCTATATCACCAATGCCTCCAAAAATAACTTGATCGGATATTTGGTTCTATTATTTTATAATTCATTTGTTCATCAAGAGTCCCATTTCAAACACTTAAAACTTTCAAGAGAAGTATACAAAGTGTGTATGACTCAAGTAAATCCTACACAAACTCTCAAAACAGCTTGGCATGCAGATATTTCAGACAATACAATTGTAACACTGGATGCCCCTCTTCATCATCTACGATTTACCCTGAGAAGCAATATAAGAACACTCTATCTAGCTTTAATCCACATCCTACTCTTCTAGGACGTTCAAATGCCACCAATATGTATTTATGTATATGTTACTAGCCCTATTTTATTAGGTTTTCGTTCTCTGTTTTCCCTTTAAATTGTTCTATCGATATCTCGAAGTATCTTTGTAGAAGTACTATTATTAATCTTCCATTGCAAAATGCAACATGCTACCGCAAAGATGTACAATATTTGCTGCAACAAAAAAATAAAATAAAATAAAATAAAATAAATAAAATAAAAAATAAAAAAAAAATCTGATACTTACACAAGTATACTATTCATATACTGATTCTAGACCCTTATCGTAACATGAGAAGGACTGGAAGCATAATTAAAACAGGTTTTAAACGTGGTGGCCTCTTCCATTAACTGAGAAGTAGCATTGGATAAGAACTTGGCACCTACTTCACACACACACACACACCACTTTTACCGCATATTTCCAATCCTATTCACTGCAGCAGCCTCAGTAACAGGACAGGACTTTGAAAAGCCTACTCTGAACACACCTATTTCACTAATACCTCCAAAACAACTTAATCAGATTCGGTTCTTGAATCTTGAATATCCTTTTTGTTCGTCCTTTATCTCATTTCAGACACTAAACATTTACAATCTAAGTAAACAAACTAGCATAATTTAAGTAAATCCTAGTAGACATCTTAAACAACTTCATATGCACATTCTTGCGACAACAAAATCGTAACATCGGACAAACCTCTTCATCAAAGACCATTCACCATGTGAAGCATGTAAGAACATTCTATCTAGTCTAAACCACATCCTAGTCATCTAAGTGCGACGTTCAGATTCCGCAATTCACACCAATCTAATATAGTAAACCACTTGCCCTATTTTATCAAGTTGTCGTTCTCCGCTATACTCAATAGCATCATACTCCGATTTCTATTTATCCATTACAATCCAATATCTCGTACACTAAATTTTCATTAAATTGCGCAATATATGTATAAATTAGCGAAAATTCCAAAAGTAGCCCAGTCGCCCAACTTACATTCACAATCCCCCCCCCCCCCCCCCACCCACACAAAAAAAAAAAAAAAAAATCATTTCTTAAAATAGCCCGGGGCGACTCGGCAACCACCTTATATGCTTGACAAGTGTCCAACTTTTTTTCACTAAAAGACAAAACCCAAGTCGCCCGGTACTTTTTCTTACAAAAATGTACTTTTTGTTTTAAAATATGGGACACTTGTCAAATTTTAAGAAATGAGTTTTTTATGGGCTAGATTGAGAACGTAAGTTGGGCGACTGGGCTACTTTTGGAATTTTCTCTATAAATTATCCGTACACAATAGAAACAAGTAAACAACAACAACCTTGGAGAACTTCATAATAAACTCCCACTCAGTCTCAGCAACAATGACAAAAACCGCAATCACAACCGCGTAACACCGAAATACTCCATCAAATATCTACAAACAAATCACCATCAATATGTACAGAAATGAAATAACTAGAAAGTAAATAAATAAACGACACGTGGCATACATCGTATCTATTAGAGAATGATCGAACGGCTGAAAGGACGTTAACGATAATGCAAAGGATAGCTGCTACAACGGTGAAGAAGCTGAAACAACGACAGGTGACGAGTATCGGGTCGGTTTTGGGTCGGACTCTAGGGTTTGGTGAGGTGGGTGGGGGTGTGGTGTCGGGTTGGGGTTGGTGTGATGTTGCTATTTCTTCTATGTCTCTTGACATTTTTGTTATTTTTTCCGGTGATGGTGTTTGTGTTTGTGTGTGTGAGTGGGTGTGAGAGTGTAACAGATTGGTGTAGTTTGTTAGAGGAAGTTATAGTTAATTAAACTGGTCGACATAAAGAAGAACTACGGAGTAATTTATTTTTGGCTTGGTGTGTCGGTAGAAAGCATTTTAGAAACTTTACTGTAATTAAGGTGCGGTGCGTTTAGTTGAAGAAAATTGTTTTTTATCTTTAGTTTTATAAAAATTTAGAAAAAAAATTTATCTCTACAAAATACTTGAAAATATAAAAAACGTGTTTAGGTATGTTTGTATTTTTTATTTTAAAAAGGGGAGAGAATGTTATGGGACGGAAAACAACAAAAACAACTAAAATTTGTATTGTAATTTTTTTTTGTTAAGTTAGGAATTAGGAGATTTAGTGTTTTGCAAAACATTTTATTGGAAAATGATTATTTGAACACGATTTATATTTTCCTTATTTCTTACAAAACATTTTGTCGAAAAACGCACACTACCATTTATTACCTCAGTCCTAAAATAAGTGTCCAGTTTGACTCTGAAAAGTTAAACTCGTTCAACTTTAACCTTAACTATTTGTGTAGGTGTTATATAATATTTAATGCAAAATATATAAATGGATTGCGTTTAAGTGTACTTTTTAATGGTATAATTTTTTCATCAAGTATATATATATATATATATATATATATATATATATATATATATATATATATATATATATATATATATATATAATTGAAGGTCAAAGATGAACCAATTTGACTCTGAAAAGTCCAACTAGACATTTATATCGAGACGGAGAGAGTAGCATTTAACATTATTATTAGAAAGCTCGTTTGGAAAGAATCATATTGCATTAAAAAAAATGTTAGTTTTTCAATGCTATTTGAATAAACATATAACATGAAGAACTTCGTGATTTTCATGGTCATGACAATAATAATGATGACCTGAATGAAGGATCATCTAATGAGATGAAGAAAATCCGTAATGCTATTGCTACCTTAATATGAAACGCACAATGAAGATAAATATTTATAGTATTTCATGTTCGAGTTTTTTTTTATCATGTTCTTTTTTGTCATTTTATATAGTTAAATTTCAGCTCCAGCAACTTTGCCAAATAATGCTTTATATATATATAAAAATAAAATAAAAAAATCCAGCAATCAACTCTGAATATAAGCTCTGGCTCCAGCAACATGGTCCAGTAACCCGCTCCAGCTCCTGCTAGTATTGCCAAACGTACCCTTAGAGTGCTTATTATAAGATTTATTATTTGAGTTAGTTTTAGTACATGTTTAATGAATTAGTTATTGGAATAAATTTTTATTGTAAAATCATATATATACGCATCAAAATTATACTATATTAATATATATTCTAAGCTTCTTTGTACTCATGCATAATATTTTGAAAGATATTTAAGTAGTTTAACTAAATACAAGCACTAAGCTAATCTCCATTAAATTGAACTTATAAAAGCCGGTATAAGCTTATATGTCAAAAAGCTCTGATTTCATAAGTTAGATTATTTAAAATTCAAGTTTTAATAACCTCACATAAGCTTGAATCCAAACACAAACACTAATATGGTTGGAGGCAACAAACTACATAATTACATATATTGAATGTAATCAGGGGTATCGTTTTTACTTGAACTTAGGTAACTTGACTTAATTTAAACTCAAAATTTTTAATCTTGTTAGACTAAGGGGTATGGTGACGAACAAGCTCGCCGTTGCTCGCCACTACACCAACACCTCTCGCCGTTAGCAAGCTCGTCGGGGAAGTGAGGAAGAAAACTACAAAAAAGTTGTAAGGTTTTTTTTTTTTTTTTTTTTTTTTTTAAGATCAATATTGCATGTTTTGTTTAAGTGGAGCTGATCAAAAAATAAATAATATGAAGTGGGAGACATTTGTGTGGGAGTGAAATTAGGTTAAGATTGAAAAATGTAGGGATTGTGGCTTATATCCCTTAAATATTATGGCTTGTTTATGGTTTTTAGTGGATTGGGTATTAGAATTTCTCGGGCCTATAATGTCATTTGAGTTAAATGAATTTACTCAATTTTGTTTGGTCCATTGTATAATCCGATTTTTGATATAATTTTTGGTGTATGGGCTTAATTTTTTTTATATTATTGGGTATATAGTTATAATTTGTTTGTTATTTTTATTTTAATCAATGAAATTTAGTTTGTTTGGGAAAATGAAAAATTGGCGGTGGGTGGAGTCTAAATGACTTGTTGAAACTTGTTATGAGTGAGGGGTGTTTTAAAGTGGGAGTGTTGAAATGAGGTAACACCTGATGCTTTTATAGGGTTTGGGTGAGTTTTTCACTCTTTAAAAGCTAATCAACCATGCCTGAATAGCATCTTAAATGAAGGTTACAAGAAATTGAACAGGTTGATAAAGCATTTATGTAGTATATTATTTATATATGCATGTGAAGGACTAATATGTTCTTATGTTTGGATGAGTATAATTTAGGATAGGGCTGAGCAAACGGACCGGCCGGACCGGACCGACCGACAAAACCGACTGGACCGAGACCGACCGGACCGGACCGACCACATTCGGTCCGGTCCTCGGTCTAAGCTTTTTGCCAAATTCGGTCTCGGTCCGGTCGGTCCGGTCCGGACCGACCAAAAACCCGAAAAAACTTGCCTAATTGGACCGGACCGACCGAAGACCGACCGGACCGAGACCGGACCGACCATATTCGGTCCGGTCTCGGTCTATGGTTTTCCGGTTCTCGGTCTTCGGTCCGGTCCGGTCTTGGCCGGTCCGGTCCGGTTTCCGACCGATGATCACCCCTAATTTAGGAGCAAACTTCGAGTTGTTTATGGGAGCTCCTGAAAACTACATGGATTTATTTAATGTAATGTAAAATATAGTAAAAGTCTCGATTTTTATAAAATGCATTGCGTCCAAAAATTTTGGGTTACAAGTATTGTATTAGTTTTACAAGACAAAACCGCAATCACAAAAACCTTCCAGAACTTGATAATAAACTCCCACGCACCCTCAACAACAATGAGAAAAACCGCAATCACAACTGCATAATACCGAAATATTCCATCAAATATCTACAATAAATCAACGTATCACTATCAATATGTACAAAAATGAAATAACTAGAAAGTAAATAAATAAATGACATGTTGCATACATCATAGTATCGTACCCATTAGCGAATGATCTAACGGTTGAAATGACATTAACGATAATGCAAAGGATAATTGCTACAATGGCGACGACGCTGAAACGACAACATGTGTCGAGTACCGGGTCGGGTTTATATCGGACTCTAGGGTTGTTGGTGGATAGTGAGGTGGCGGTTGGTGTGATGTCGGGTAGTGGTTGTGTGGTGGTTGCTATTTCTTTTATGTCTCTTGTTATTTTCATTATTTTTCGGTGATCGTTGTGTGTGTTTTTGTTTGAGTGGTTTTCAGGGTGTGTGTAACAAGTCAATGTAGTTTGTTACTCCCTGAATCACATTGTTCAAGTTTCAATTTCGGGTATTA